>JAWPHD010002837.1:0-239000 GCA_037043455.1 Cyrtodaria siliqua | reverse complement strand
ACGTAAACCGGGCGCGGTCCCGTGTATCGGTCTATCCTCCGAGCACGTTAAAGAACCATAGGAATCTATTCGATAATAAGAGTAGGGCAGGTTCCCGGATTCCTATGTATCCTTCCCCTCTCTCTGGGGGCGGTTCTAAATAACCTATACTGTTGTTGATGAGCCGTTAAACAACATTCAATTCAATTCCTTATTCAAAATGAATCCGTACGGAACTCTGTTATGCTCCGGATAAGATTTTTTAAAAAAGGGAGATAATTAAAAAAAGTAGTGAAGCTAGGGTTTATGGTTCCTATGAACTGCACTCCGTCTCATTTGTCCCAATCTTTCACTCTAACTTTAATCAAGCATACTTTTTGAGTTATGCTCCGGACAAAAATTGTGACGCACGGACGCACGGATGCACACACGGACGGACGGAAAAAGCGTCGACTATATGCTCCCCCATAATAAAACAATCTAGTGTTTTTACTTACAATATATTTTTATATCAAAAAACTAAGGTAAATCAAAAGAAAAAAAACTGTGATGGGGCCTCAATATAATGTCTCTGTGGTAATCAGTCAGCGAGAAGTAAGCAGTTAAAAAAGCATGCTATCCATGATTTTTCAACGACTCCATTCTGTTGGGAAATGTTTAAGTGTTGATGTTCGTGAAAAGGGGCATAAATTTGCATTGGATAATTGATAAGGAAGAACTGTATAAACGTTTCATGACCACAGTTCAACATTTTTGCTAAGTTATGAGCTATGTTAGGTTGCAAAGTTAATTTTTTAAGAAAGGGGCATAACTCTGTCAAAATGAAAGTCAGAGTTATTGGACATGTGTAACAACATTCCTTTTGGTTAAACATGAAGACGTGTTTGAAGTTTCATGGATATGGGTCAAATACTTATCAAGTTAATGGCCAGTTATGAGTTTGGTTTCGTTGCAGGTTAAAGCTTTATGAAAAGGGGCATAACTCTGCTGAAATGAAAGTCAGAGGTCATTGGTTATGGTTAACACTATTGTGTGTGGTAAGATGAATAGGTGAGTGAAGTTTGATGAAAATAAGTCAAATACTTCTTATAAATAAGTTATGGCCGAATAACACCCTTTGTACTAACCTACTGAATATCTCACCATCAACATGTCCAATTGCATTCGAATATTAATATAAATTCCTAATGCTTTTTACAAAGTCCCCATATACAAATCAGAATTAAATACTTCCAAAGACGCTGCGTCTGAGACTTTTTTTACCTTTCACCGCTGCGGGTTCGAATCCCACTGGGAGCTCGACTTGTCAAGTGAGAAAGTGTCGATTCTTACGGATGGCCGTAGTATAGTGGCAAGTACTGCTTCTACCCAGGAAAAAAGAGGGTGGTTTGCCTCTAGCACAGAATTATCGACCGTCATATATGCTAAAACTGACGTTAAATACCATTTAAACAAACAAAACAAACCAGTATTGTGACACTACACAAAGTCGTTGGAACCAATCATTGAACACTTACCGTCACCACCATCAATGAGATCTTCCCCTTCCTCTCCGCGGATGACGTCATTTCCGCCTTTCCCTTCAAGCGTGTCCGACAATAAACCACCGGTTATAGTATTGTTGTTTTCGTTGCCTACGATGACGTTCGAATGTTGTTTGGAACCAAGAACTTCAATGACATCGTTCCAAGTGCGATTTGATTCAAGGTCAACCATAAAATTATGGGCCTGATTTGTCCTATCTATTGACACAGCTGTTGGTTCAAAGTTCCGTGCGGGTGGAATGGTGAAGGCTATTCCATCCTTGACTGTTTGAACAACAATATGACGGCGATATGGGTCAATTTTATATTTAATAAGTGTAACATTTGCACTCGGGTTATGTGTAGAAGATACAACGATGTTGTCTCCGCTTATGGTTGTGAAGGTATCTTGGAAGTAAGACGGGAGCTTGACCACGTCCGTCAAATTATCATTTGCAAAATTGTTTATAATATTTGGACCATTATAGTGATCAAATATCAAGTACTGATCATGTCCTCCTAAGCCCATCATATATGCACCTCCGTAGCCTGGATTTAGTGTGTTTGGTAGTTCATTTCCTGTTAAATAATCAGTTTCGTTTGATCCAACGATAAGCTGAACTGAGCCCATATTGTTCATTTGTGTGACGATCCGTTGACTTTCATGAGCATAAGATCGATCTATTTCAATGGGCCTTTTATAAATGTTACCCGTATATTTACTTTCTGCCACGGTAAATGTTATACCATCTATTGTTCGTATGTTCAAATGTTTCCAGCTCTCTCCACGGCTCCATTTTTCAATAATTACGATAATACCAACTGTGTCTACAATAGACAGATTTTCATCAATTATGCTGACAGATAAATCGTCATACTTGAAGTCTAGGAGAAGAATATCGTCTTTTCCATCTTCAGCGAAATTGTTTATTGTGTCGCCTTGTTCCCCTTTCTTAATGACGTAGACATCTCTCCCATTTCCACCTTTCACATAATCCTTACCTGTTCCTCCTTGTATGTAATTATTAACGTTATTTCCGGTAATAGTATCCTCATAGCGAGTTCCAATTATGGTCGCTATTTCCTCAAGCCCGATTTTACTGGCATCTAGTTTTTTTCCAAGTTGTTCTTTAGATGCATCTATTATTACTGGATGAAGCATCCTTTCTTCATCGGCACTGCTCGAGATTTTGAAAATAATATCATCAGACGTTAGAAAAAGCATGTGTCTGAATGTTTCGTCTTTAAACCAGTCTTCAAGAATCACCTTTGGGCCATTTACTGCTGATGTGAACAGTTTAACACTGAATTTCTCCTTAAGTGTCTTAAATTCACTGAATGGCATATCTAGTAAGCATTTGTCAACTGTAAGTTGAATATCATAGTTGTTGATTGTGTTCCATTCGCTTGTTGAGTCTATTACATATGTGTCACTACCCCCAGATCCACGTATGAAGTTGGAACCTTTGCCTCCGTTAATAAAATTATTGTTTTCATTTCCGATTATTGTATCATCATAATCTGAGCCTGTTATCATGACAACGGTTGTCCACAAACCAAAAGAAACATCAACGATTTGTGAGTATGCCTCGCTAGCTAATACAATAGCTAACGGAACGGGATGTGCTTGTCCATTCACGCCGAGAGTGACATTAAAGACAACACCCTTGTTTGCTTTGAATGTCATATGACCATTTCGATGTCCTGAAAACCAATTCAAAACTCTTACCTCATGATTGGAGCCATGATATAAAACCAAATCATTGCTTCGTCGATCGATAT
This sequence comes from Cyrtodaria siliqua, assembly GCA_037043455.1. Lineage (NCBI taxonomy): Eukaryota > Metazoa > Mollusca > Bivalvia > Adapedonta > Hiatellidae > Cyrtodaria > Cyrtodaria siliqua. The sequence goes on along the minus strand of JAWPHD010002837.1, from coordinate 235,716 downwards.
AGATCTGCGAAAAATCTACATCAATAAACAAAACGTCCCCTTTACTGTCTGAAGCATAATTGTCAATGACAGTTCGGCCGCCATTTTCCGGAATAATATAGATATCATGTCCATTTCCACCGTTCACTTTGGCCTTTTGTGGTCCTAGGTAAAACACATCATCTCCACCTTCACCGTATAGTTCGTAGTAATAATCACTTAATGAATATCCCAAATCAGTACCGCTGGGTAATGCCTGAATAGCAAAAAATGTGTTTCCTTTGGAGTTTCCATAGTAAGTTCCATGTAAGGTTTCTCTTTCTTCTTTAACTTTGTTTATTAAATATTGAGAATGAACTGGTATGAAAAAAAAAATCTTTGCTGATTCCTTTTTGAAACTTATATCGTGCGATTCACCGATACCGAGAATAATATCGCTAGTTTCTTCTTCCAAATACATATGCTTGTTTATAATCTGTTCATTACCGTCATCATCTATAATACGCATGCGTAGCTGTGCTGTGTTGTCTTCATTCATGCTGAATACAACTTCTCCTCCATTCCATGACTCTTCCCCAGCAGCAAAATTTATTAGTTTTGTATGCTTTCCATTTTCTTTTTGTACCTTAAAATAGTTATGATAATCCGACATTTGATGCAGTAAACTGCGATCTTTCTTGAATTGGTTATCAATTTTTTCAGATGTTTCAACAAAGCTAATCAAGCCAAGACTTAGGAAGTCTGCAATGTCTTTAATCACCAAAGCAATGCCTTCAATTAACCCCTTAAGTACAGCACCAATTTTTTGAATAGTTGTTGCATTTGCAGGAAGGCTGTTTAGCTCTTTGCTAACGGAAAAATAAAATTCATCAATAGTGAGACGAATAATGGTTAATGCTACGGAGACAATGAACCCTTCTGGCTCGAAGAATGCTGAAACAGTAATGGCTGCGTCGAGTGCTGCATCTACGTAACCTATAGCTGTACCACGATTTAAATCTTGAACAGTATTATATATACCAAAGACAGTACCAAGAATTGGGATATTCTCCTCAGCAGTGCCTGCCACTACAAGCGATTCTTCGACCGCAGTGGTCCCCTCAGATAACGTAGTGCTTATTTCACTAGTTGCTGCAGATGATACTGCAGTTTCAACATCTTGTAAACCGGATGAAATCAATTTAGACGATATTTTCTGAATCGCTGTTTGTGCTCCTTCGCTCAGACCGTAAATTCCATGAGCACTTTGAGCAATATTCATTATTCCTTCAAAAACTTTTCCGTTTTCAAAATCGTTTACTGCACCTCTCATTCCCATTACTATCCCATAAACACCTAAAAACGAATTCACTCTAACTAGTCCTTTAGATGGTGAATGTTTCGCAGCAAATATATCCTTTGCTGTGCTGGTTGCTTCTTTCTTCATTGAAGATGTTGCTAGACTGTCTTCATTTATTTTGGTGTTGATGTGTTCCTCATTTAAAGTATTTGCCCGATCTATAACGGTAAACTTAATATTACCATTCTCAACTTGAATTGAATTTTCTATGATATCGTAACTTTTTCCAGTTATTTTGCTTTTCTCTGCTATAATTTTACTGATATGGTTTGTCACCAGTATATAATCATTTGTTATTGAGACAGACGCACGAATCGGCATTGCCCTGTCAGAAGACATCTTTGAGATTGTTTCCAGTGCATGTATTCCCAAATCGATTTCACCCAGTGGTCGTGTCCTTTCAAGATCTACAACCTCCGTTGGTTGTTTGTTAAAGGGGTTAAATTCTATTAATATGCTTTCTACCTCAGACAATTTTATTCGTTTTGTTTTTACGTCAGTAAGATTTGGATGTTTTCTCTTTAAAGAACTATACTCTCTCTCTGGTAATATTTTGTAATTTCCACTTGCATCTTTCCCATTTTGAGACATGAGATAATGACTAACTATATTTAATTCTCTAGGTAAAACTAGAGTTTCAGTTGATGGGTTTGTGTTAAACCCGGTATTTCCCAGATTGCCCCAGCTTTTGCCTCTCGTCATTGGATGCACTTTTATCAAAAGATCTATCGCAATGTATTTGTTCGGATGTTCGCTATAATGTATTAACATTTCATTTATTGGATAAGTTCGGAAATTTCTTATTGGTTCGGACAATGCTATTGCAAGAACTGTAGACCCTTCAAGAACATGCTCCAAGTTTGTTTGATCAAAGTTACCATTCATGAACTGCTTCATTTTTTGAAGTATGTTACTTTCTTTTACACTTTTGTTTATAACATCTCTCATTTTCGGGTATGCTTCTTCGTGGTATTCCGGGTTTTCTCTGTAGCCTTTGTCGTCTGTCCATTTCCAAGGTATTCTATTTAACATTCGTTTAGGGTCAACTGAATCTCCTATTGCGTGTGTAACTGGTTCGTTTGAAGCAATCATTCCCTTCCAGTGTACGTAGAAATTTTCCCCTTTAACCGTGTAAATCATATCACCAACTCTATAAAACCTAGGTCGAGTGGTTGCATCAATCCCTAGCAATCCATACAAATTTATTTCTTCCACCATCGTCTGCCTACTGGTAATTTCTCGACAGTTATGGACATCTATTTTTAAACTACCTTTTCTATCGATGGTTGCTACGTATTGCTTTTTCAGATCAGCTCCTACATTAATTTTTATATTGCCTTTAAACTCTGCCGAAAAGTACTGCACATTCCTATACCGATTCTGTAACCTTATTTTTACGGAGGATTTCGCCTTTGACGTCTTATGTTCAAGGTCAACTTGATAGTTGTTGCCATTTTTACTTATAAAAGTATTAAAATCGTCTATTTTTACGTTTCCATGCTCAATTATATGCGATTCAAAGATAGCAGCTAAATACTCCCTGCTGTCATGAATTGAAGGCCCAGCTATACTGATTTTTCCTTCACTTCCGAGTTTCATGTACACACTGCTATCCTCGTGCAACCCCAGTTCAAACCAAAACTCTTTTTTCCTTGATTTCGCTTTTGTATCACGAATTTCTAACTTCCCTTCAAAATAAGAATATTCAACAAATCGTCCGTTCTTTTGTCTTCTCCGATTCACTTCCGTTGTTTTGATTTCATATCGGTTTGCGTCACTTTCGCCCAATGATAACTTTTTAAGTATATTTTCTTGATTTAAAGTTTTGTCTAAAATATTTTCATTTACAAATCGAAGTTCTTTTTTAAATGTTTTCTTTGTTAGTTCATTTAGATACTCATCCATGTTATCCGTGTCTATTTTCTTAATCCATTTCGGGTTGGGATTTTCAACTCCGTTTGTTACGTCGAATTTGCTGAGATACACAGGATCTACATCTGTTTTACTATTCACATCTTTTATTTTAACAAGAGCGCCACTTGACTCTTGATTGAATTGTGCTATACGTTCAGTGATTGGTAAATTGACCCTCACAATTTCGCCGAATTCACCAAGTTTGACCACTTGCTTACTTAGTCCATTATTCTTATACCATTTAATTCCATCAGCTGTTATTTCACCCATTTCTTTCCTTCCGGAAACTGTGACACTTATCAAACCATTTCGAGAACTTACTTCCGTTTCTATATTTTTCTCAAACTTTAAAGACTGAAGAAATTGTTCGGTAAATCCATCATTGAGATATCCAGATTGACCTTGTTTGCCAATATTACAACCGACTAGGCTTACTCTTCCTAAAACGTCCCCTTCAATTGGTAATTTCCGGATCACATCAGCAAGATCGCCTGGAGATTTACTTGATAACGTCATTCTTCCATTTATTTCATTTCCATGTCCGACTACCTAAAAAATAGATTATTGCTTACCATCGAGTATCAAATGTTATTATTGTATTTGAATATTTACGTTGAAGGTTAAATCCGTTCCCGCAGTGTATGGATATCTGACTGGATTAGTATATTATACGGTTAACTGTATTAAAATTTTGAATTTTGCGACGGTATATCAGTCGTTTAACGGTCGCAAATTTTGTTTAATGGCGACGCGTTAGCCATCCACACTCAAAGACCGTCAAGGTAATACCGACGATGATGTTCCATTTTAATTCCTGAAATCCACTGCAGGCAATAAGTCATGCTCATATATGATATGCACTGGATCGTTTATTAATTGTACTAAGTTGTTAATGCAGTAAATAAGAGCATGATATACGTTTTTAACATTTGACCTGGCCCTCAAATGTGTGCTAAAACGTATATTTTAACCGTTATTAGGGTATATTTATATTTTCAATTTCCATTCAGCTATTTATGTATATATGACTGTTCTAAAGTAGTTGAATACTGCATAAGAACATGCATTACACAATGTCAAATGTGTGGTACTTGAAATGGAGGTCAAAGGTCAAATAAGTGCAAAATTCTGTATGCTATAGTTTTAAAGGCATAATGAAAGATAAATCCCATTTTGAGAGATGACGATAAAATTCAATATAATAAAAAAAATGGAATGTTTAGCAGAACGCATATACATTCGGAAATGTATCTATCAAAACCTGTAAAATTAGTATCAATAAACAATAAAATCAAAACACTCCAAGTACTGTAAATCATGAATGAATGAATGGTGTTTTACGGCACGTCGACACATAAATTGGCCATATTGTGCGCAAAAACTGATGAAAGATGAAGAAATGAAGTAGTAATTAAAAATTTATGTAAATATATAAAGATAAAACTATTTACAAATAAGGGATCATATGGTAGTAATATAACCTATGTATATATGTAAATCCACAAATGCCCGCCAACGGGTGTATAAACAAGTACATATATATAAGAACATATTATAATGATTTATCTGAAGAGAAAAAGGTATTTTCATGTCAACATAATTTGATTTTAATTTAAAGTTACGTGTTTGACGAGATTGTCATATATTGGCATGCTGTTAATTTAGTAAGTAATATATGCAAAGTACAGTTACTGTTTACACTGAATAACACGTTCTCGCCTCTCACCGCTGCACGTTCGAATCTTAAAGGGAGCTCGACTTGTCAAGTCAGAATGTGTCGATTCTTACGGATGTCGAGAGGTATACAGTATAGGTTTAACCAGTAACAAAAGGCCCAAGAGGGCCTGTATGCTCTACTCGCTTTATGGAGTCTGTGGTGTGGGTGTGGGGGAGGTGGGAGGGGGATATTATTTGTTGTGGCCTGTATGCTCTACTTGCTTTATGGAGTCTGTGGTGTGGGTGCGGGTGAGGGGGAGGGGGGATGGGGATATTAGTTGTTGTGGCATATATCTGTATGCTCTACTCGCTTTATGGAGTCTGTGGTGTGGGGGAGTGGGGAAGGGGGATATTAGTTGTTGTGGCATATATCTGTATGCTCTACTCGCTTTATGGAGTCTGTTGTGTGGGTGTGGGGGAGTGGGGGAGGGGGATATTAGTTGTTGTGGCATATATCTGTATGCTCTACTCGCTTTATGGAGATATATGCCACAACAACTAATATCCCCCTCCCCCACTCCCCCACACCCACACCACAGACTCCATAAAGCAAGTAGAGCATACAGATATATGCCACAACAACTAATATCCCACTCCCCCACTCCCCCACACCCACACCACAGGGGGAGGGGGATATTAGTTGTTGTGGCCTGTATGCTCTACTTGCTTTAAGGAGTCTGTAGTGTGGGTGTGGGGGAGTGGGGGAGGGGATATTAGTTGTTGTGGCATATATCTGTATGCTCTACTTGCTTTATGGAGTCTGTGGTGTGGGTGTGGGGGAGGGGGGGAGGGGGATATTAGTTGTTGTGGCATATATATGTATGCTCTACTCGCTTTATGGAGTCTGTGGTGTGGGTGTGGGGAGTGGGGGAGGGGGATATTAGTTGTTGTGGCCTATATGCTCTACTCGCTTTATGGAGTCTGTGGTGTGGGTGTGGGGGAGTGAGGGAGGGGGATATTAGTTGTTGTGGCATGTATGCTCTACTCGCTTTATGGAGTCTGTGGTGTGGGTGTGGGGGAGTGGGGGAGGGGGATATTAGTTGTTGTGGCATATATGACAAAACTCTTTGCGCTGCAATGAATAAAGTGACAGTCGAACATAAATTACTATATAAAAAGTCCCCAAAGAACCCATGTAGAGGGCCCCTTTACGCTAGACCCGTTTCATTCACATTTGGACAAGAAAGTAAGTTTAATGGGTTTTTTACCCGATTACCCACTTGGGGATCCCAGCAGACGGAACCAAAATGCGCATCTACACATCCTTAACTAAAAAATACACCACACATACACAAGAAATAGCAAAGGGTATGGAGGGAGTTAGCATCACAAGTCGGAAATTCCGTTATAATAAATTACTGCAAGTTTCCCAAGTTGCACCCCTGAAGAGGGACCCCTTTAGGCAAGTAAAACAGATGTCTCCCCCATTGCCGAAAGGGCCATAAATCCGCCGAAAATCATTCAACTGGAACACGACGATGATATGCGCAACTAGGCTTGGTAATGATCATCCCTACCAGTTTCGTTGGAATCTGGCCAGGGGATCAGGAGAACTAGTCGGAACAAAGTTTGTGTAATAAAATCTTTAAAGGACCGTAACTCTGCCAAAAAGCATTCAACAGGAACACGACAGTGATATACGCAACCAAGTTTCATTGAAAGCCGACCGTGGGTAAGGAGAACTAGTCCGGACAAAGTTTGTGTATTAAAACCACCAAAAATCATTCAACCGGAACACGACAATGATATGCACAACTAGGCTTGGTACTGATCATTCCTGCCAAGTTCCATTGAAATCCAGCCAGGGGTTCAGGAAAACTAGTCCGGATAAAGTTTGTGTATAAGGGGCCATAACTCTGTCAAAAATCAAATCATTCAACCGGAACACGGCGATGACATGCTTACCAGGCTTGGTACTGAACATCCCTGCCAAGTATCATTGAAATCTGGCCAGGGGCACAAGAGAAATAGTGGCACAGGGTTATGATACATGGGTGTGCTTAGTATCAGGCCATTAGTATTACATTTATGTGTAGTCATATCTAATTATCATAATTAGCACATATTCATATCAAAGAGTCTTAGACGGCCTGCTGCTGTATTTAGTTCCACTAGCGTATGTACATGTGTTCAGATAATTATATGAATGTAAGACAGTATGGGATCATTATGATGTGTGAGTGACAAAAGAGTTTATGTGAGTGACCAATGAGTAGATTTTATTAATTAGTATATGTTTTATGATACTGGAGCTGGATGTGATTGAAAGATAGGAAAAGGGGTAAAGAGGGTGTGGTCATCGCTGAGCTATGATGGAAAGCGAGTGATAGTAACGAGTTATATACTGAAGGTTGAAGTGGAATGTTCTAATAATGGGTTAAACTAAATATGTAAAGTTCCGAATTGAATATTGATAGACGGTTCTAAGATATGAGAGTTGAGTTCTAGGGTTGGAAAGTTAAATTAAATAAAGGGGGGACGTTATGTTTATTGCAAATACTTTTTGTGTTTGTGATGTCTTATTTGGCCTTTTATTAATTTTTAAATGTGTTCTTTGTTTATGTTTGTTTGTGATAGACTGTCGTCCTTGAGTGCTGCTTTTCCTGTTCGATTTTTATATCTATATTTACATTTATGTTGATATATTGAATGGCTGATAAGGCGAACAACACCTATAGCATTATATAAAATAAATAAATATATAAGTGGATATATATATATAGTTGTCATAAATATATATAGTTATAAAGATATTTCCCAAACGGTGATACTAGTCTGTACATAGTTATGTTATTAAAACCTTTAAAGGGCGATAACTCTGCCAAAATGTATTCAACTGGAACACGGCGATGGCATGCGCAATTAGGTTTGATACTGATCATCTCTACCAAGATTCGTTGAAATCCAACGAGATTATCTGGAGAACTAGTCGGGACAAAGTTTATGTTTAGCAACCTTTAAAGATTCACAACTCCAACACAAATCATTACTGATCATTCCTGACAAGTTTCATTGAAATCCAGCCATGAGTTCAGGAAAAAAAGTCCGGATAAAGTGTGTGTATAACACATCTCTGTCATGTGTATAACACATCTCTGTCAAAAATCATTTAACAGCATATGATATGAGCAACTACGCTTTTTATTGATCATCCCTGCCAATTTCGTTGAAATTCAGTCATGGGGTTCAGGAGAACTAGTCTGTACAAAGTTAGTATATTAAAACTCCGCCAAAAAGCATTCGACCTTAACACGGCGATGAGATGCACAACTACACCTGGTACTGATCATCGCTAAAAAAGTTCGATGCAATCCGTAGTTCAGAAGAGACCAATCTAGACAAAGTTTGTGTATTAAAATCTTTAAAGGGTCATAACTCCTCCAAAAATCATCCACCCGAAACACGGCAACGATATGCACAACTAGGCTTGATACTGATCAACTTTGCCAAGTTTCGACGAAATCTAGCAAGGGTTTTAGGAGAATTAGTCCGGAAAAACGTTTGTGATTTAAAACATGTAAAGGGACATAACTCCGCCGAAAGTCTTTCAACCGGAACCCAGCGATGATATGGCAGTAGGCTTGGTACTGATCATCCCTGCAAAGTTTCTTCGAAATCCGTCCAGGGGTTCAGGAGAACTAGTCCGGACACAGTTAGTGTACTAAAAAGGGCCATAACTCTGCCAAAATCATTCAACCGGAACACGGTGTGGATATGCACAACTAGGCTTGATACTGATCATCCCTGCAAAGTTTCGTTAAAATCCGTCCAATGAAGGCCCTATCACCTCAAGAGCCATAACTTCACTATTGCTGGTCCGATCTGGCTGGTTTCCAAAGATTTCCGAGCTTTCATCGATATTTACAATCTTTGTAAGCTTGGTAAATATCAAATAATAAATGAAGGTGCTAGAGTGGTCACAAGGCAGAAAATGACATTTTTCATCAAAACAAGGGCCATAACTCTAATGTTACTAATCCGATCGTGCTGGTTTTCGAACTTGTCTGAGCTTTCATTGATATTAACAATCTTTGCAAGTTTGGCAATGATCAAGTAATAAATGAAGGTGCTGGAGTGGTCACAAGGCAGAACATGACATTGTTCAGCAAAACAATGGCCATAACTCCGATAAAACTAATCCGATCTGGTTGATTTTCGTACTTTCATTGTTATAAAGACCTTTGTAAAGTTTGGTAAAGAGCCGATTAATAATGAAGGCCCTTTTGTGTTCACAAGGCACAAACTAACGGACGACGGACGACGATGGCGTGATTTAGCCAAAGTGATTTTGGACGTCTCAGACAAAATTCAACTTAACCTAAATAAGTTGCATATAGTGAAACAGAAATACTTAGTGGAAAATACAAATACCTCACGTTTCAAAAATAAATATTGAGAAATAAAAAATTCGCGTGCGAACGTTGTTTTTGATATGGTGTTTTTAATGCAAAATTATGCTGCATAAAAACATATAACAATATTTGTTTACATATTTTTTTTTCAAAAATGATTTTAATGGTTTGTCAAACGTAAATTAAGACATCATAAACGTTGTATAGCAAACTATAAAGTCTAACAGAAGTTATTTGAGTTGTATAAATTTTCCGAGAACAAGAAGTTTACATGGGAAATATCGAATCTAAAACGTATTTTGGCTGTAAAATATTTATATCTCAGCCGATTTTCAAAACTATTTTTAGTATGCTTATTTACCACTAAAAATGCCAGTTCCTATATATGTTATATAATTTATGTATGTATTATTAAATTTACTTATGATATTGCTAAAAACACTGGCTGAAACGAGTGCCCCGAACAATAGAATATCGAGTTTCTTAAAAAAGAATCCCAAGGGCAAAATCGTCCTTGTCTGTATGTAGAGATATATGGAAAACCTTCTTAAATAAAATTATTAAAATATTCTATACCAAGAAAAAAAGGTTAGACACTTTAACGAAAGGCCAATGCTACTTGGAAGCAATGAAAATATACCTGCACACGACTTTTTGCGCCCAGACGCATTTCCTTCCCGGCAATCAGTTCAAGAGAGTCTGCATCCGGGTTATATCGGTATAACGCTGACACTTCCGGTCGTTTGTTATAAAGAAAATATGCCGCCTTCCTCACAGTGACGTCATTCTCCATTGTAATGATTGCTTGATGATCGTACCTAATTTTAAACAAATAAAAGGAACTAACACAAATTATCGTTCAACATAAGATTAGACATAATAATGTTTTGTTTTGATTTAAAACTCGTTTTTCCACGTTATTCGATTTGATTTTAAAATTGTCTTTGTCAGTATTATACGTTTACTTGCGTTTCTTGTAAACGAATCGTGCGTATCATATCAACTTAATATGAAATTATTGTCATACTGCAAAGAAAATTCTCAGTATTTCATTGGTCAATGCGCCGTAGACATGAGTCATGAGTCCATGTCTACGTCTCGAGACGTGAACATATGACGAATTCCTCGTAGGTACCCCATTTGAGAATACACAAAAACAAAATGGCGACGATAACGTTGCCGATTCGTTTTGGAAACTGCCGATTGTTTCCTTCCTATCGCCTTTTCTGCGCTTTCCACTATGTGTAAAAGTCTGAAATAATCGTAAGTGTAATTTCTTTTGAAATTTTACAGATAATAAAACATTAACATAGTGACAAAATACGTTTATTTTATTAAAAAATCCGCCAAATTTAACGACGTTAGAGCGATGACGTCACGAAAGTAAACAACGTATAGTTAGAGGCACGTTACGGGGAAATTGGCGCAATAAAAATTAAATCGTGTTTTTGGCTGTTTTTTTTCTTAAATAAATGGTTACAACTTTGAAGTATGCCAAATTCGTTATTAGGATTCTTGACAGGGAACATGGGTTCACATTCCCTGCCTGGAAATATATATTCCCCCTCGCCTAACTGCTCGGGTGAATATAATTTCCAGGCAGGGAATGTGTCCCATGTCAAGAATCCTAATAACTAATAATATAGCGATGCATTTCTTGCTAAAAATTAAAAATTAAATAAATATGTGTTATTCAAGTTTGTAATAAAAGTGGCGTTTCTTTTTTCCTTTAGTGTATACGTAAGTAAATGTTATTTTATAGTGACGTGTATAACAATATAATAATACATTGTGCATGAATAGTTACTAAAACACCCGGCCCCGTGGCTTATCACTTTTAAATAATACAAGCAATAATTATCGAATGTAAACATAATAGTCTGTGTAAACTTAAGTGTCAATATAGGGATATAGGGAAATCAGGGTGGAAATCAGGGCATAATGTAAGAGGGAAAATCAGTTTTAGGCAAGGAGTGTATTATATATCTACGGGATATAAGGAAATCAGGGTGGCCCTTAAGGCTATAATGTAAGTAAGAGGGAAAATCAAGTTTAGGCAAGAGGTGTATTATATAGGGAAATCAGTGTGGCCCTTAAGACTATAATGTAAGAAAGAAAATCAAGTTTAGGCAAGGGGTCTATTCTACGGGATATAGGGAAATCGGATGTCTGTGTCTGTAACTTATAGCCAATGTACTGTACTATAACATACTATACCAATCTCACGAACAATGTGTTGTTCCTAATAAATGTAACATTAAAGCTGATATATTAATAGTATTTAATCGATATACCTTGTTGAACTGTCAATCACCAGCTCATTTAGGCTTGTCGAATGCCTGTCCATGTAACTCCGCCAGTTTTGTATCTCCTTAGAATAAATAATTTCATATTTTAATTTATTTAACTAAACAACTGTCTTAACGGTATATGCTTCTATTAATGCTTATAAAAAAAGATGGACATTCATATACATGAAGGTTTGGCTGGGTTGCCATAGATATTACAACAATTTGAAAATCGAGCAAAGTTTATAGCTGAAACGTCTAACGTACGTATGAACAGAATACGCTTGTGATATATACCAGAAGAAGACCTGTATATAGATAAGACTAACAGCAGACACGTGTGTAGATATTGGTAGACCAACAGCAGACATGTATGTAGAAATTGGTAGACCAACAGAAGACAAATGAGTATATACTGGTAGACCAACAGAAGAAATGTGTGTAGATATCGGTAGACCAACAGCAGACACGTCAGTATATATATACTGGTTGACCAACAGCAGATAGGTGTGTAGATATTGGTAGACCAACAGAAGACATGTATGTATATATTGGTAGACCAACAGAAGACATTTATGTAGATATCGGTAGACCAACAGAAGAAACGCGTGTAGATATTGGTAGACCAACAGAAGACGTGTATGTATATATTGGTAGACCAACAGAAGACATTTATGTAGATATTGGTAGACCAACAGAAGACGCGTGTGTAGATATTGGTAGAGTGTGTATATATTAGTAGACCAACAGAAGACATGTATTTAGATATTGGTAGACCAACAGAATACATGTGTGTAGATATTGATAAACAAACAGCAGATGCGTGCGTGTGGAGACATTGGTAAACCAACAGCAGACGCGTGCGTATGAAGATATTGGTAAACCAACAGCAGACGCGTGCGATTGGAGATATTGGTAAACCAACAGCAGATGCGTGTAGATTTTGGTACACCAATAGCGGACGCGTGTCTAGATATTGGAAAGCCAACAGCAGACGCGTGCGTGGGTATATATTGATGCACCAACAACTGACGCGTGTAGATATTGGTAAACCAACAACAGACACGTGTAGATATAGCAGACACATGTGTATATATTGGTAAAACAACAGCATACGCGTCGTGCGTGTGTAGATATTGATGCACGAAAAACAGACGCGTGTAGATATTGGTAAACCAACAGCAGACGCGTGTAGATATAGCAGACACGTGTGTAGATATTGGTAAAACAACAGCAGGCGCAAATATATATTGGTAAACCAACAGCAGACGCGTGAAGATATAGCAGATGTGTGTGTAGATATTGGTAGACCAACAGCAGACGCGTGTATATATAGCAGACGCGTGTGTATATATTGGTAAAACAACAGCAGATGCGAGTAGATATTGGTAAACTAACAGCAGACAGGTGTGTAGATATTGGTAGACCAACAGTATATGCGTGTAGATATTGGTAAACCAACAACAGACGCGTGTAGATATAGCAGAAGCGTGTGTAGATATTGGTAGATCAACAGTAGACGCGTGTAGATATTGGTAAATCAACAGCAGACATGTATAGGTATTAGTTGCCTTTGATATTTAACAACTGTCCCTTTAACACCGAATTGTTAAACTGTAAATATAAACATATGACCATATGTGTTGTATCTGCATTTGCTTAGTACTGGTTCTACCCAGTACTGGTTCTACCCAGAAAGACATCGAGAGTGATTAAAATAAGTTCATAGAGCTTTCGTTACAATCGATGTAAAATACATAAACTAAGCTACATAAAGAAATGTAAACTAAATTGTGTTAAACCTGTAATAAGAGACGACGATATTGGTACATATTACATAATACATGTGCATTTTAATTTTAAACAGTACAGTTGGGACCTGAAACTATGGAAAGCCTCGGCTGCCTTCTGTTGGCCTTTTGCATTTTGTGCAGTACGCTTCCTAAGATGTCCTGTGCATTTTCTAAGTTGTTATGTGCATTTAGTAAGTTGTTATGTGCATTTTCTAGGTTGTCATGTGCATTCTCTAAGTTGTCTTGTGCATTTTCTTTGTCATGTGCATTTTCCAAGTTGTTATGTGCATTTTCTATGTTGTTATGTGCATTTCTTAGGTTGTTATGTGCATATTCTAAGTTGTCTTGTGCATTTTCTAAGTTGTTATGTGCATTTCGTAAGTTGTTATGTGCATTTTTCAAGTTGTTATGTACATTTAGTAAGTTGTTATGTGCATTTCTTAGGTTGTTATGTGCATATTCTAAGTTGTCTTGTGCATTTTCTAAATTGTCATGTGCATTTTCCAAGTTGTTATGTGCATTTTCTAAGTTGTTATGTGCATTTCTTAGGTTGTTATGTGCATATTCTAAGTTGTCTTGTGCATTTTCTAAGTTGTTATGTGCATTTCGTAAGTTGTTATGTGCATTTTTCAAGTTGTTATGTACATTTAGTAAGTTGTTATGTGCATTTCTTAGGTTGTTATGTGCATATTCTAAGTTGTCTTGTGCATTTTCTAAGTTGTTATGTGCGTTTCGTAAGTTGTTATGTACATTAAGTAAGTTGTTATGTGCATTTCGTAGGTTGTTATGTGCATTTTCTAAGTTGTCATGTGCATTTCATAAGTTGTTATGTACATTTCATAAGTTGTCTTGTGCAAACTACAAGTCGTCGTTAAGTTGACTTTTTATCGGAATAAGTTTTGAAGGAAACACCGGTAGAAATAGCGGCTCCAGGAGCGGACGCTATGCTCTGCCTAGATAAAAGAAATTGGGCTAGGTACATTATACAATAAATTTTGATAAATCTTGGTCTGAATAAAATAAATAAAAATAAAAAAATAAAAAAATAACGTGTTATTTGTTTGTCTTTGTGTGTAGTCCTAAGGTTTATAGCCCTCCAACTTTTAACCAAAAGGACGTCCTAAAGGTATAGGTTCAATAGAGTCTGGACTTCACGTGTTATTTGTTGAAAACAAACATATTTTAAATACCCTGGTACTTTTTTTCAGGAAAACTTAAAATATGTTTGTTTTCAACAAATAGCACGTTAATATGAGTTTTATTTAAATATATTTTCAATTTATTATCATTATTATTTGTTAGTTCCCAACATTGATGGGTAGGGGCTACGTGAGGTCGTCTTCTCCCTCCTCCCTCCCCCATTTCTCCCTTCTCCGTCCCCTTTTCTCTCTTCTCTCTCACTGTACTGATAAACAAGGGACGAAATCCATAAACGTATCTATCGTGGAGACAGAACGTGTACGGCAGACAAGATAATAGTCAATTAAGGATTTTGATAGGATATAGACTGTTTTACCCAAAACGACTCTCAAACTATGATAATTCTTCACATTTTTTTTTTTACAAACTTCCTATTTTAAAAACCTCACGCCCCTTTCTCTCCAGACTCCCGTCCTCTTGTCTTCCGACCCCCACCCTTGTCTCCCGTCCCGCCCCTTATCTTCCGTACCCACGGCCACCTGTACCACACCTCCTGATACTGCCACCTGTGACCCGATCTATTGTTTTCAGACCAAGATTTATTAACTCCACGTCAGACAATCCCTTACACGTTTTGAAATCAATTTTCTGTTCTAAGAATTTATTGTATAATGTACCTAGCCCAATTTTGTTAAAGTAGGCAGAGCAAAGAGTCCGCTCCTGGAGCCGCCATTTCTACCGGTGTTTCCTTCAAAACCTATTCCGATAAAAAGTCTACTTAACGACGACTTGTAGTTTGCACAAGACAACTTACGAAATGCACTTAACAACTTAATAAATGTACATAACAACTTACGAAACGCACATAACAACTTAGAAAATGCACATAACAACTTAGAATATGCACATGACAACTTAAACAATGCACAGAACAACTTAAACAATGCACATCACAACTTAAAAAATGCACATCACAACTTACAAAATGCACATAACAACTTAGGAAATGCACAAGACAACTTAGAAAATGCACATAACAACTTAGAAAATGCACATAACAACTTACGAAATGCACAGGACAACTTAGAAAATGCACAAGACAACTTAGAATATGCACATAACAAGTTACGAAAAGCACATAACAACTTAAAAAATGCACAGAACAACTTAGAATATGCACATGACAACTTAAATAATGCACAGAACAACTTAAACAATGTACATCACAACTTAAGAAATGCACATAACAACTTAGGAAATGCACAAGACAACTTAGAAAATGCACATAACAACTTACAAAATGCACATAACAACTTACGAAATGCACAGGACAACTTACGAAATGCACATCATAACTTACGAAATGCATATAACAACTTAGGAAATGCACAGGAAAACTTAGAAAATGCACATAAGAACTTACAAAATGCACATAACAACTTACGAAATGCACAGGACAACTTAGAAAATGCCATATAATGAGGTTTGACTACCATATGTTGAGGTTTGGCTATTCCATATATTTAGGCTTGACTATACCATATATTGTGTGTTGGCTATGCCATATATTGAGGGTTGGCTATGCCATGTATTGAGATTTGACTATGCCATGTATTGAGGTTTGACTATACCATATAATGAGGTTTGAAAATACTATATACCAGGTTTGACTATACCATATATTGAGGTTTGGCTATACCATATATTTAGGTTTGACTATACCATATATTGAGGATTAACTATGCCATATATTGGGGTTTGGCTATACCAGATATTGAGGTTTGACTATACCATATATTGAGGATTAACTATGGCATATATTGTGGGTTGGCTATGCCATGTATTGAGATTTGAATATACCATATATTGAGGTTTGGCTATACCAGATATTGAGGTTTGACTATATCATATATTGAGGTTTGGCTATATCAAATATTGAGGTTTGGCTATACCATCTATTGAGATTTGGCTATACCATATATTGAGGTTTGACTATACCATATATTGACGGTTGGCTATAACCATGTATTGAAATTTGATTATATCATATATTGAGGTTTGACTGTACCATATATTGAGGTTTGACAATACCATATAATGAGGTTTGACTATACCATATATTCAGGTTTGACTATGCCATTTATTGAGGTTTGACTATACCCTATTTTGAGGTTTGGCTCTACCATATATTGAGGTTTGACTATACCATACATGGAGGTTTGGCTATACCATATATTGCGGTTTGGCTATACCATATATTGAGGTTTGACTATACCATATTTTGAGGTTTGACTATACCATATATTGAGGTTTGGCAATACCATATATTGCGGATTAACTATGCCTTATATTGAGGGTTGGCTATACCAGATATTGAGGTTTGACTATACCATATATTGAGGATTAACTATGTCATATATTGTGTGTTGGCTATGCCATGTATTGAGATTTGATTATGCCATGTATTGAGGTTTGACTATACCGTATAATGAGGTTTGAAAATACCATATTTTGAGGTTTGACTATACCATATATTTAGGCTTGACTATACCATATATTGCGGTTTGGCTATGCCATATATTGAGGGTTGGCTATGCCATGTATTGAGATTTGACTATGTCATGTACTGAGGTTTGACTAAACCATATAATGAGGTTTGAAAATACCATATAACGAGGTTTGACTACACCATATATTGAGTTTGGCTATACCATATATTTAGGTTTGACTATACCATATATTGTGGGTTGGCTATACCATATATTGAGATTTGACTATACAATATATTGAGGTTTGACTATACCAGATATTGAGGTTTGACTATATCATATATTGAGGTTTGGCTATACCAAATATTGAGGTTTGGCTATACCATCTATTGAGGTTTGGCTATACCATATATTGACGGTTGGCTATAACCATTTATTGAGGTTTGACTATACCCTATATTGAGGTTTGGCTATACCATATATTGAGGTTTGACTATACCATATATTGACGGTTGGCTATAACCATTTATTGAGGTTTGACTATACCCTATATTGAGGTTTGGCTCTACCATATATTGAGGTTTGACTATACCATATATTGTGGTTTGGCTATATCATATATTGAGGTTTGACTATACCATATATTGTGGTTTGGCTATATCATATATTGAGGTTTGGCTCTACCATATATTGAGGTTTGACTATACCATATATTGTGGTTTGGCTATATCATATATTGAGGTTTGACTATACCATATTTTGATGTTTGACTATACCATATTTTGAGGTTTGACTATACCATATATTGAGGTTTGACTATACCATATATTGAGGTTGAGGTTTGACTATACCATATATTGAGGTTTGACAATACCATATAATGAGGTTTGACTATACCATATATTCAGGTTTGACTATGCCATTTATTGAGGTTTGACTATACCCTATATTGAGGTTTGGCTCTACCATATAATGAGGTTTGACTATACCATATATTGAGGTTTGACTATACCATATATTGAGGTTTGGCTATACCATATATAGAGGATTAACTATGCCATATATTGGGGTTTGGCTATACCATACATGGAGGTTTGGCTATACCATATATTGTGGTTTGGCTATATCATATATTGAGGTTTGACTATACCATATTTTGATGTTTGACTATACCATATATTGAGGTTTGACTATACCATATATTGTGGTTTGGCTATATCATATATTGAGGTTTGACTATACCATATTTTGATGTTTGACTATACCATATATTGAGGTTTGACTATACCATATATTGAGGTTTGGCTATACCATATATTGAGGATTAACTATGCCATATATTGGGGTTTGGCTATACCAGATATTGAGGTTTGACTATACCATATATTGAGGTTTAACTATGGCATATATTGTGGGTTGGCTATGCCATGTATTGAGATTTGATTATGCCATGTATTGAGGTTTGACTATACCATATAATGAGGTTTGAAAATACCATATTTTGAGGTTTGACTATACCATATATTGAGGTTTGGCTATACCATATATTTAGGCTTGACTATACCATATATTGTGTGACCGATTCTGATAACTAATATTATTGACTGAACAAATGCCAGTTTATGTAGAAAATCTAATCGGACGCCGCGAGTGCGGACGTGCTGAAAAATTACCTTACCTTTAAGTCGCTGTGCTGAATGCTTTTGTCCTTAGTCCTCACAAGCCCGTCCTGATATATGCTCCATACTGACGCCCTATATTTATAAATTCGAATAAAGTTATACTATGGTGGCTTTTCGAAAAAAATGACAAAAATCAGGCACCGTAGTTATAGTTATTATTTTGTATTACTAGTATTTTGCCTCACAAAAAGTGTTATGTCACAATGCTGTAATTCAATAAATTAGTTTATTGTACAGATTTATAAATGGATATACTAGTCACAGTGTAATAGAGAATATTGTTATTTAAAATAAACCTTTAATTTGCGTGGTTTGTTGACGAAAAAATATTTTTTCTGAATTTCAAAACAGAGGACACAATCATGGTATGTAAACAAAAAAGTGTCGGTATGTGGTTCCATTGATCAAAGGCTACATCGAACATCTATCGGGGTTGAATAAAATGCACAACACTTTTGCCGGTTTGTGGTTTGAAGAACAACATTTTTTCTTAATTTCAAAACAACGGTTCACGACCATGTTGTTTAAAAAAATCAATATATTCTTCCATTTATCGAACCTTCTAAACTCGACTAAAGAATCGCTATTCGCAGTACACCCTTTATCGAACCTTCTAAACTCGACTAAAGCATCGCTATTGGCAGTACACCCTTTATCGAACCTTCTAAACTCGATTAAAGAATCGCTATTCACAGTACTCCCTTTATCGAACCTTCTAAACTCGACTAAAGCATCGCTATTCGCAGTACACCCTTAATCGAACCTTCTTAACTCGACTAAAGCATCGCTATTCGCAGTTCACCCGTTGACGGACACTTTAGGTTTACCATAGCGTAGATATTATTTGTAGATAGCTTTACCTATACATTTGTACGGTAGCCGTCTATTTCATTTTACATCAGTTTTCGTGCACAGAATAACCTGTATTTGTCGATGTGCCGTACCATGCAATCATTCGTGTAAGTGTACATATCTAAGAATATAAATTCAAGAATAGTGTACATATCTAAGAATATAAATTCAAGAATAGTGTACATATCTAAGAATATAAATTCAAGAATAAGGTCCGCAGTCCATTGAGTACAATAAGCCTATTGGAAATTAAATGGTTATGTGAAACCCGGAATGCCACTTACCTTGCCTTTGCCGCGGTTGTATTGCCGTCGTCTATGGCGTTCACGATGTCCCTAAAGTCCAACCATTTAGTTTCCATTTTCAGCCATTCTAAAATAGCACGTTATTGATGGAACATTTTTAAGATTAATAGCAAAAGAAACTAACCCATCAAATAACGGTTAAACTACACTGCAAAACCGTGTATCAAAACTCTATCCAGGTGTTGTTCAAGTCATATATAATAATATATATGTGTAATTAAAAGCAAAGGTTTGTTCACGGGTTCTAAAATAACCCCTGATTGAATATGCGAAAAATGAATTATGAGTAATTCAACCAGTTTAAAACAGTTTATGTTGTTTCTATAGAATTTGGATTCTCGAAATACGTAAGTTATAAACCTCGTCGTCACTAGGTTTATAAACGCTATATATATGATGTAAAATCGGATTGTTGTTGGCTGGATAGCTGCTGCGATTTTAATGTACATATTATCTAGAGGTCATTTTAACACATGTGAATGGGCGATGAAAACGCTGGCTTATTTAGAAATACTGAGAAATAACTCTTATTTTCATCTACAGTATGCAGTAGCGTAGCTACCTATTAGGCCAAAAGGCCCGGGCCTGCACATAATGTTCACATGCATGGTTGAAAAATATTACAATGAAATAATAGTGTATGAATTTGTTGAATTTTGAAGTATGATTTTGCTTAAATTTATATCTAAATCTATGCCAAAACGCATCAAAGACGTCCTACGTTTTCAAAATTTTCCGGGAAGCAAGCCCGAACCCTGCTTCCCGGACCCGACTAGAAATAGTCGGGCCTACACATCAAAAAAGGTCTAGCTAAGCCTCTGGTATATCTCAACATCTCGAAAATGTGTAACCCATTCCCGGATGTGAAAGTTATTTATAAATTGAATGCTTTTCAACTTGTCAAATAATTCAATTACCCAATTACAGGGATTTTCAAAATAATAAAAAAAATGCTTGAAACAACCAAAAATGTAATAATCACATTTTTGCGGCGTTTCGGCGTTTTTCTTTGAAGAAACCCGTTCTATACATTCTAATAACGGAGCTCTTTACCGTGCTCTAACTGAACATATTATACCTCATTTGCATATTCCACTCTATGTTTAATGTGACGTCATCCGGTCCATAAATTTGCTTATTACATGTGTTACTATATATAGTAACAAAAACGGCTTGTTTTTCGTGTAATACAGGCATTGTCTCTGTGGTCATATTAGATAAGCGCGCGACGTCGGGCCAAAAATCCATATGATGGGCCAAAAAACCCATATGGTGGGCCTAAAATCCATATTAAATCTAGACTGCGTTACATCCATTTAGCATTAAATTGTAGATATATTTTTAATAATCGACCACGAACCAGTCATATCGTGCATCGGCACGTGCATCCAAGGACAACTGCGACGGTTGAACATGGCAGCCAGAATGCTCGCTACCCTGAGTACACGCAGGAGATTGTTAGTAGCCGAACAAAGATGAGGACGGACATTAAATAATGAAATTGTGAAAAACAAGATTAGAACGACTCGGTCTAAATCACCCTACAATATGGCGAAAAAGGTATGTGACTGGCTCGGAGATGTTGAAAATATTGTTGGTGATTGTGTGATAGATTTAACCTATTAAATTATACAGTACATGTACATTATCAACTCGTTGTTTTTGATCGAAATGTCTTCTGTTTATACTGTTTAGGGAGAGGTTTCCGTCCAAGCCCAGTTTCCGTCATTCTCATTTAAAAACTGATTTTTACAATGCCCCATTGCTAACGCGGTGTTACTTATCCATATATATATGTATCGACAGACGTTTACATAGTAGGCTAGCACTGACGACTGGAAACAAGAAACAACCAAAAAGTAAAGAAACGGTACAAACACGAAAGTGGCCCCTGACCAGTACTGCCGTTCGGGTCTCAATTACATTTTAAATAAAAGTCATCCAGGAAACAATACATACTGTACTGTACTGTATGTGAAATAAAAAATAATCCCCTACCTTTTTATCCTTAAATTATATTTGCGCAACCAAATGCCATTTGAAATTTCCTTTCTTCTACAAGCTCAATAGTAAACACAAAAAAACTGACAAAATCAATGACGTGGAATAAAACTCTCGGGCCTCATATGGCTATCTCGGGCCAATATCACAAAGAGGCACACCTACCCCAGTTAATAACCTCTAAATATTGACCGGGCGCCCGGTCCGATAGCTATATTAACGGACGTGTGAAAAAACGACGTCAAAATAAATCATAAAACGTATTGATTTAATTTGTTGGTCAGATTCGGTATAATATAACAAATAATGTACAAGGTGCTTCGGTCTACAAGAAGTTTATGGACCGGGCAGTCCATAAACTTGCATATGGACCTCAGCACCATACATTATCTGTTAAATGGTATCGCACTTTCTCGCGCATGCGCACTATTTTTGTAAATTTCTCTGAAATTAACAAAGATTGTTTTACCACAGACCTAATAACAAATAGATTGGACACTACGAAAATTATCTAATTTCAAGTGACACAGTGCGAAAATTTCACAAAATATTTCACAAATTTAAACACACATATCATGAAGAGTTTTATAGATGCAAGTTTCATTCATGCCAAATTCCATCACATATTTAATTTTCTTTCCAATGATAGTATTTTTCTTTTAACGCAAAGAAAATCACTGCAAATTAAAAATAACCATATAATTTATACATTTTACATCTGTATATTTGTTTTTATTCAATTTGCAGTGATTTTCTTTGCTTTAAAATACATTTTGTCAATATGCCATATATGGTAAAATGGCGCGATGACGTCATCGTTCAAAGATGGCCGCTCCATTTATGTTCTTTGCAAATTTTCAATAGGTCATATCTCCTTTGTTTTTTTATGGCATTTTGATCATTCTTTCAGCTTTTTTCAAAAAAAATCTGAGCCCTATTAAATTAAGTTTAAAAATATTTTTATACAATTTCTTATTTTGAAAATAAACATAAATTATTATAATCCCATTTTGTTATTCACTATGAATCTTTTCTCATCAAAACCAGTGAATAATTGAGAGAGAATATAGAAGAAAAAGTTATGGTACCACGTGATATTTTGGTTACTTCATTGGTTAAAATAGGAAGATTCCTATCTGTTTATTAATATGTATTAATGTACACACTATTAAAGAAGATGAATATTTGATGAAGGGGATCTAAAGGGAAATATTCATGCAGAAATAAAAATCGGGAAAATAAAGAATACAAATAAAATGCGATAAATAGTATTATTATATACCTATCAATAATATATACATAGTACCTTCCTTTTCTTACGGTAGAATACAACAAACCGTATCAGGTTATCAGTATGCTACTAAAAATAGATTTTGGAAAATGTTAACTGGAATGTTGGGGAGAGACATTAAGAACAACGGATGTTTTAACATGAAATGTGAACTATCAGAATATCAGTTTGTGCGTTTGTGAACATTGTGGATTAATTAATTAATGTAAGATTATGTCAGTTGGTAAATTCACCAGAATGTGATGTGTAATGAACACAGGTGTAGTTGTTGCAATGTAATGTACATGTTTTCATGCGCGTGTAATGTACATGTTTTCATGTCTTTCCTGTTGGTGGGTTTCAGTTAAATTTGATTTTATATAATTTTGTTTTTATATAATTTTGTTTTAATTTGTTGTTTTTGATACATGTATTCTATTTTAATGATTTGTAAAGAGGTATATAATAAAAAGATCATCGTGCGATCCTGATCTGGCATTTACCTACTCTAGGTGATACAAACTTCCAGAACAAGTTACTATAGTAATAATCCTATTATATTCGGCCATTCACTCGGTCGATTCCAATTGAAAACCGACAATCTCGATTTTCTTACATTTTGTCCGAAGCCCTGTTACCCAGTCTTGCACCAACCTTGTTCATGCCCTATTGCTATTACATAAACTTACCGCTTTCCGAAATGCATGCCCGCTGCATGCACGATTCCGTATCGATAGGGCCCTTTGGCAACAGGATCAAGCCCGATGTGACCGCTAGCAGCGATATAAATACCCAAACACTGCAACTGGTGCGGTATAAGGCCATCTTTCTATTGCAGTATATCTGAAAGGAAATGTATCAAACCACCATGAGCATTGTTATATGTTTCACATATACATGTATCGTGTGTTTATCTTGCCATGTGTGTGTGGACGTGCGTGCGTGCCATGCGTGTAAGGATTATAGTCCCTCTGCCATAATTTATGAGCCCCGAGAAGAATCCTTCGTTGACATTTTTTGTGGTGCATTGATTTCTACTATTCTTATAATTAATATTAATGAGTGAACAAATGCAACTTATAACGGGACGCCGCGATTTTGTAAGAAATCAAAATGTCCGTGTGGACCTTTAAATTAATTAATCCATTCAATCTAAAATACAAATAATTGAAGTTTATTACCGAATTCTAGAGGTCACATTTGTTTCATTTGTGTTTAGACAGTTACTTTATGTTTCAATTAACAATTTATTTACAAGAAATATACATATACAGCAAAGAACAGTCTCATTAAAATCAGACCCTTTATCGTGTTACGATGATCTACGCCAGAAGCGGAGAGTATCAAGGCGTAATTAGGATTTGATTTTAATCGGACTGAGCAAAGAGTTGACTATCTACAGATTAGCTAACAAAGACAACTATAGTGGGATATGTCTTTTTTTTGTCTTAGCATCGGAAAAAAATAATGTCAGATGTGTTTGTGTGGAAAACGCATGTCGACAAATAACACCCTATCAATAAAAAAAACTTCTTCAACACTTCTAGCAAATATCTTCATATGTATGTTATAGTCTATATTTTACTTGTCCTATTTTTCTGTAGGAAAATTCCGTGAACGATAAAGTCGAATTCTTCTGATATTTGTTGTTTTAATATTTCCTTTTATCTTCATGTCACATATTATCAAACAGTAAGTTATTTATCGGAAAATCAATATATCATGTTATCACTGTCTAAATGTTGGAAATACCAAACGTTAAAAGTTCTAATATGAATATTAACAAATCATGAAATGGATAGTCCAATTTTCATTAACACACGGATAACCGCTGTAATTAAAATCCAAACCTTAACTAACTTCCCTCAACCCTACCCCACAAAAATCCCTTGTATAAAAGTGTGCATTCCACAGCGGTTACCATGGTAACCCGGACAATATAAATGTCTAAGTCATATTTGATGCAATAAACGCCAATTTATCTATACTTAAACTAATACCCCTCATGTATGAATTGCTATCTTGGTCAACTTCCTTTGTGACCTAATCTTTCATTTAAATCTAATTATTTAACATATATAGACGGCGTCATATCAAACATACTTAATACAAATAAAAGCAGATTTCAAATGTTATCTGTGAAAAACCATTCACACCTGCATTTAAAACTGTCTACATTTTCGCAAACATTTTACAAAAACCTACATTTTACCGGAGCTATCCATAAACATACAATTACAAAATAATACACTGTAACATGTATGTAGAATAGGATTATATACTTTGAGTGTGAAAAACATTAATAAATTTTGATTTAATTTTCTTATATATATATATAAATTTACATAAACACATAATGTGTGTTTTCTATAATAAATCAAAGGTAATATTTAAAACGAGCAACACTTACCATTTAACGTTCATGTTCTAAGTTCCCCCACAAACAGTCGAATGTAATAATCCTTCCGTCTTCTTTTAGAACTGCGTGTGTTTCAGTTGTAAAAAGTTCTCCCGGATGTTTTCTAAGGAAGTACCACTTCTGCGGAAAAGTTCGTAGTTATTAAGTGTTCCCGGAAAGAGTTAAGCTTTTCGTAAATGCACCATTTCCGCGAAACAGTGCTGCGTATAACGTTTTAGCACATGATACTACTGACCTTATACTAGAAACTTCAAGGACCCACACCACTATTATCTGCCCTACAGACGAAGGAGGTAGATACAATAAATAGTTCCTCTTAAGCTTTTTATGAACGTTAATTTGGCATGGCAGTGGCAGAAGTAGCAGCAATAGAGCACCATCTCAATAGGCATACTCATCGCTAGTATGTTTTCTTTGCGTAAGTTATGTTGTTTCAACTTTCCCACCATCATGTTTGCCCAGGACTCGGGACGTGGACCCTGCTTTCTATGAGTCCCATTTATATTTTGTTGTAACTTTTTTCAGTCTCTTTCGTTTTTTTGTAGTAACCCGCAAAACTCCCAAACCGTAACATTGTGCATACAATTATAAGACCTTTGGATAAAAGCATACACCTATAGCACTCGACTACCACATTCCTCTCCAACGGTCCACTTCAGGTGACCAGCCCGTTTAACCGAGGACGAAGCTTTTATCCTAAACAGCACAATAATTGCGAGATAGAATATAACAGAAGTTTATGAAGGTTTGAGTTTTTTGGTTTTTCACTATTATTTTTTTTTTTCCCCATTCTTTTTTCTTTCTTTTGTTACAACTGTTGTTGTTTTTAAACTGAATCAATTTGTGTTTAAAACTCGACACTTTTAAAGCAGTCATCAAGTATGAAGAGTTGCATATTTTGTATCATATTGATTTGTTGTATATAAATTAATACGAGGCACGACAATTTGGACCTGTTTACATTCTGTCGGTTCAAATATATTATTATTATTATTTTTATTTTTTTTCAGTCACCAATGGTGACCCATTTATTCTCCCCGTAATTTGGCATGTTGTGGGTCGGGGAGGACCATCCCACCGCACGCCTTACAAACAAACACATCTATAATATTATACAATACACAAGTGATATACATAATAAAATTATCTATTATTTGTATTCAATATGAGAATTCTGTATAAATGGTTGTCTTTTAAAGATTTTGCTTGTTTGTGTTGTGTTTTATCTCTATTTGTGTAATAAAAAGTCACTATTTAGAAGAGTTATGTTTTTAGGGAAAAGATAAAAAAAAAACAAGTAACTATAATAAATAAGGAGAGAAAAAAAATTGTGTTGTCTATGTTCCCCACACATGATCACATTTCACATCTCACTCATTGTTATATAATATAGAATATCAGACCGTAATGTCAGTTCCTTGGCCAGAATATCACAGAAAACACAAAATGGAAGGGTGAAGTCTCTGATATTTACAGATCAAAACTAACTAAAAAGGTTCTTATATTTGCTCCATTTTTTAACAAATGGTTCGAGTACATTGTTTGTTGTTGCTATACATACCAAAATACTGAACGATTTTCTTATTCTGTTTTTAAAGGCCTCTATCGACAGTTTACTTTGTAAATGTTTGGTTGAGAAAATATAATACTTCATTTCAAGTAGTATGTACAAATCGGCTGGTGTTAACGTGTTACTAATATTAAAAATAAATGATTCTTCTGTGAAATGTAAATATATGTTATTGCTGGACAGCCAAGTTTTTAACTTATTAAGAATCGATTGGGTTTCGGGACAATACCAAAGCATATGTGTTAATGTTTCCTCTTCTTGACAATACTTGCACATTGGACTATCAATGATGTTTATTTTATGAAGAAATTTTCTGGTTGGAAGAATTCTATGGTTTAACCGTACTTGAAACCATTGTAATGTTGTATTTGTTGAGGATTTAAAGGGGGATATGTATATATCATTCCATGTTTCTTCCTCTATGTTATAAATTTCATCCCATTTAGATTTTGAAGTGGGTTTGCTGGGGTTTTGGTTAATAATATTATAAAGGTCCCTTGATCCATGTTTGTTCTTAATAAATGGAATGATATTAAAAGGAAGAATAGGATTTTGTATTTTTTCCATTTGTTCTGTGGAGATATTTTTTCTAATGTAAGCTTTAATTGCCGCAATAACTCCATTGTATAGCAGAAAATGTGCATTTACACTATTCAAGCTATTAAATTCCTCAACAGAATAAAAGTTTCCATTCTCATCTATTAAATCATTAAGTTGATGAATACCTTTTGAATACCAAGATTTGTAAAATATTACATTACCTCCGATTAAAATATTAGGATTCTAAAAGAGTTATTGAACAATTGTTAGCACATAAAATGCCCTTATTTAGTTCTAAAATATTAATGTAAGCTTTTAACACATCCTTCCAAAATATGTTAGTCATTTTTATTATTAATAATTCTGCAAAACCTATCCCCAGGTTTATTAGGTCTTTTAAGTTTATAATATGAGTAACTATATGTTGCCATTTAAACATGAGTCTTCTAATCCAAGTTGCCTTAAGTCCATATATGAATGCTTGGAGATTAATCATTTTCAGACCACCCTCATTATACTGTTTAATTAAAATGCTTTTCTTTATCTTTGCTGGTCCCTCCCATAAGAATTCATAAAACATGTCATTTATTTTTGTAATAATTGAATCATTTGGGTTAGGCAATGAAATAAATAAATGATTAAGAATGGGTAATAATTTTGTTTTAATTACTGTTATTTTACCAACCGGTGTAAGATATCTACGTTTCCAAAGTTTGATTAGGTTTTGTATTTTTTCTATCTTATCATTATAGTTTATATCAATTATCTTATCAAGATCAACATTAAAGTGTATACCTAACAATCTAAATTGGTTGCTTCCCCATGTTAACTTCCACTTGGTTTTAATTGAGTCTGTACTGTATTTTCTTGTCCCAATCCAAACTACCTGAGTCTTGTCAAAGTTCACCCTGAGTCCAGAAAATTTGGAAAAATAGGAAAGTTCATCGAGTGTTTCATTGAGTGAAGTATCTGACCCATCCAGAAAAATGGAGGTATCATCGGCAAATTGTGAAAGTTTATATTCCATATCATTTATAGATATTCCTTTAATTTTTTTTGTTGTTTTGTATTTTTATTGCTAAAATTTCAGCACATAATACAAATATATTATTGACTTAACATGACTGTGTCCCTTTAAAGTTATAATATGTGTCTACTCTAGACTTGTGTCTACTCTAGAAGACTTGTGTCTACTCTAGACTTGTGTCTACTCTAGACTTGTTATTCTGTTTAAAAGATATTAAATACAATATAACTGTGGTATTGTAAGTGTTGTCTAGTGGTTATATGCGAGTAATATTCATGATATCAACCCTTGGCAATAGAAATCAGCATGTAACATGTATTGTTAAACTTATCCTGCACTATAGAAAATCAGAAATAGCCTTTAAAAACTCACGGCGTCCCGTTAGTTTTTCTCTTAATTTGTATTTGTTCAATCAGTAATATTAATTGTTAGAATAGTTCAAAGCAAATTGTTTTTACATATTACTAACTTTTTATAATATTGCAACAATAATATATTTACAAATATATAAAAATAATGAAGACAATTGAAATCTCAATTTTTCATTTGATTGTATGCAAGCAGTTTTAAAGTAAAAACGACGGAGAATAACTAAATCGTTAATGTTTGAATAAAACTCAAGCCATTAAGTCCCTTTAAGTCTTTCTTTTCAAAAATAACACAAAACAAAACACTTCAATGTTTCGGTGTTTTCTTGTTTTCTTCTACATGATGGTTGCAAGCTTTTCAAGTGAAATACTACAAAATATTAAATACTTTCATATTTGATACAGTTTGCAATTTAACAAGTTGGATGTTAACGTATGTTTACTTGTGTCATTCCCTTGTTTTTACATGGTAACTGTTTATTTTCACTAAATAAAACTCGTTTTTTTTAATTTTAAAGGTACACTCGAAACTATGGTAATTATATATAAATGAAGAATAATCTAGAATAAATTCACGTGAAACTTCTCTGTAAACGGTCGTTTTAACACACCTCAGTACTACAGCAGTAGAACAATCAAAGTGCTGAAGGCACTGATGGGCGGTGCTTTTTGTAAGTGTTGGAATGAATGGGAAATGGAAGTGCTGTTAATGTAACTTCCATGGTTTGTTTTTTACATTAGTGATGTTTCAGATGATTGATATTCATTACCAGTTTCATATTTAAACATATTTTAGCTAACTTATATGGCCTGAATTAGCTTCCGTAGATTTTTTTCTGAGCAAGCTCTTCAGCGAGGCATAGTATATTATACAGAGTGGAGTCTTGGTGTGGAGTCTTGGAGTGGAGTGAATAATTGGAGTGAATATTTTTGAATGACCCTCACATGGTGCACAGTTCCTAACATACTCAGTACATCTGCATAGGCCTTTCTTAATATTGGCTCATGAATATTCATAGATTTTCCAGAACGAGGCTAAGTGAGCACAGATTACTTTAGCAACTACTGAGTCCATAGTGATAACATGGCTGCATCCTACAGTGAAAGGTACCTTGATCTGATTATCCCACTTACCTTTTCATTTGTTGAAAACCCCATAAAAGTATTCTGGTGATAAATCCATCAACATGTGATTTAAATAGTCCAATGAAGGATACATCCAGAACTTGAAAGGTGATTAAACGCTTTTGTAGTCGATATAATTTCTCACTCATATTCGTTTGCACTTACTTTTGCACATCAATAAAATCCCTTTCCAGACCCCTGTAATTGAACTTGTTATCGCCTCCTGTACAGGCTTAGGCCATACTTATTAACTATCTGTTGGTTACAATTTCCAAATGTTTGCTCAAATGCACTATGATACCAAGTGTCAGTAGAAGTATGATAAAACAAACAGTTTATATAGGGGACCTTATTCAATTAATTTCAGCTGCTTGTGACCCATATATAGCTTTTATATCTGTCTATCGGCGAAATAACGAAAAGACGAGATGGCACATATCAGCCACCATAATAAACACATATTTTTAATGTTGAAAGGATACCATTTCACTTGCTAAAATGACGTTTTCGTATGGTGGCTGATATGTGCCATCTCGTCTTCTTGTTATTTCGCCGCGAAATAACGCCGGGCGAAAAGACGAAAAACCGGCACGCGAAAATACGACGTTTTATACATTTAAATTTTCGTTATTTTGTGTGAAGTTTTTTCGTTATTTCGCCCGGCGTTTTTTCTTTTTTTCGCTCGGCGTTTTTTTCCGTCTTTTCGCGTGGCGTTATTTCGCCCAACGTTATTTCGCCCGGCGTCTTTTCGCATGACTTTTTTTCGCCCGGCGTCTGTTACTTGTAACCACTTTTATCCACAGAAACGAAAACACATGTAATGAGAGAAAATAAACAAACCTTTCCTCGTCTGCGTTCTTGGAAAGAAGAGATTCGTTTAAGTATTCTGCTGAATGGTCAACACATATTTTAATAAGTAGTTTAACTAAGTGTGTTTTGTTGTACATTGTTATTAAATTAGTCCAATGTGACAGCCTTTTAATAATGAGTAGATAAGGCTAGTGTTGGAAATCTGATGAAAATTCATTACCGGTCATCAGAATGTTTAACCGACCGATGATCGATCATTAATCGATTAAACATGACTTCTATATTAGACACCAGTGTAAGCCTTTTTGCAGAGTATAGTGAAGAAAAGAAACACATTACCAGTATCTTCTAGTCACAATAAGTATGTTCTAGTCATAAAGCAACTAAAAATGAAACTGCATGACTAGGGGTTAACGGCGCTGGAAACCTTCTCGTCTCTAACCCCACTTGGAGGTCGAGTTGTAATTGAGAAAGTGTCGATTCTTACTGATGGCGGAAGGTGTACAGTACTGGTTCTACCCAGGAAAAATGGTTGGTCTCTCTCTACCACTAAAGATTTAAAATGACGTCAAACACCATTCAAACAAAACAAACTATATAGGTAAAAACTTTAAAAATCTTCTCTGGAACTACAAGAGCTAGACACTTTGCATGGATTTGATAGTCCTCTACCAATCGTGTTTAAATGGTGATCCCGGGGTTAAATGTTAGCACATGCCCAGGTGTACCCATTTAAAATAGAGTTATATTGGAAAATCTTTAAAAAAATCTTCTTCTGAACTTACCAGATCTTTTTCATTTGACCCACTTGTGTAACTGTTGCAAGTGTCTAAACTGGATAAAAGTCATCAGGTGAGCGATTCAGAGCGATATAGGGACAACCCGGACCACATTTAGGACAACCCGGACCACGTTTTAGGACGACCCGGACCACACTTTAAAACAACATAATAGTTGTCTAATAAATAAGTTTATTTTGGTTTGTGATACTTATAGTCATACATTTATACTCATAAACTACGTTCATTTGGAATGAGTTGTCAGATCGGTCTGTGTTTACTTAAATGTCTAATATTAAAAGGCATTTGAAACAGCCATGTGAGTTGTCTTAAAAAACGTGTTTAAAAATGCAACAAATTTACATTAATGTTACCAGACCCTGTCAAGAAGAAAAGTGTAAAATCCTTTCACATTTCTGAATGTAATGCTATTTTAAATAACTTCTCTATAATATACTGTATATAATACCAGGGAGTACGTTATAGGGAGAAGAAACGGGTTTATAAACGCTCTAGTTTATCGATTTATGTTGTCGCGCTAGAACGCCGCCATTTACTATTTTATCGATACAGGTAAATCGATCGTAAGCGCGTTACATTTGAAAAGTTAAAATTTCAGCCAACATCTCAAATTAGGCAGTTTTTACAGCCCCTTTTTACGGCTTTCTGTTATAATCAACATCACAACATCACGAAATTACATTATTGACAAAGATAAATATGTCTACTATTCACTTTTTGTTATTATTAATGCCTAATATAACCCATACTTCGTATCTCGTTTGCAATAGCTTCACACCAATTTTAATTCTATAAAATTAAAAATTTAGCTGTTATCTCAAAAGGCACAGTTTCATCACCTCTTTTAAGGCTTTGTCTTATAATCACCACCATGAAATTACCTTCTTTACAAAGATAAATATGTTTACTATTCACTTTTTGTTATTATTAATGCCTAAAAAACCCGTAGTCTCGTATCTCGTTTGCAATAGCTAAACTGTCACCATTTTTTATTTGGCGCAGAGTGGCGCCATCTTTGTTACACGGAACCGTCTGGTAAAATGTGCTTTTAAACATGCAAACAAATACACGCTCTGTATCAGAGGACACAATGTAAATAAATAATACTTATGTTTACATGTAGCACCTTTATTGAGTTTGTAAGTGTAATAATTTATAAGAATTTGCTGTTTTTCACACACTCGCGAAACAACCGGAAATAGTCATTTTCACGGAGTAGTGAAACACATGCGCGACAACATAAATCGGCAAAACGAGCCCGTTTCTCCTCCCTATGACGTTCTCCCTGATAATACATGTACTTAACTTTATATTCCGTTTGGTGTGGCACTGAATACTGGCCTGTTTCTATATATTTACTCATGAAATTCTGTCTAAATTCCTGAGAAATTCCTATGAAAATAACTGTGAAATTCCTTAAATATTACCCAGTCTAATAGCTAATTGCATTAATGCAATTTATTAGAGATATAATTGAACAATTAGACAAGCTATTCAGAAAAATATTTAAACTAATATATTTGTTTCAGCTATTATTTGTATATAAATTTCCACAAAAGCATTTCTGAACATTGAAGTCGTGGTGCCATTGTGAATGAAAATAAAGAATAACAAAAAAAACACGCATATATTCAACATAATTTAATAACACAAATTTAAAATAGATAGATAGATAGATAATTTTATTTAAAAATTCCAATAGGCTATAAAGCCCATGCGGATACAAATACAGAGTAATACATGGTAACAGTGCAGTTGGTACAAATAAGACAATAGTATGAGATCACAATGAAATACTTTGCATATACATGTACACATTTCCTGTGCGTTGACGAGAAGGTGTTTATGCATGTGCATGGATGTTTGTATATTAACACAAGTTAACGTAAGAATATTTATACATATTTATATTAATATAAGTTAACTACACTCAACATGTTATACAGGAACAAATCCACAATTTAATTTCTAAATAGCATCTCCATATGGAAGAATCTTCCTCAAA
Source organism: Cyrtodaria siliqua (assembly GCA_037043455.1). Classification (NCBI taxonomy): domain Eukaryota; kingdom Metazoa; phylum Mollusca; class Bivalvia; order Adapedonta; family Hiatellidae; genus Cyrtodaria; species Cyrtodaria siliqua. The sequence goes on along the minus strand of JAWPHD010002837.1, from coordinate 201,932 downwards.
CGGGTTATCGATGAGTCGCCAGATTTTTACATGGAGCGTATAGGGGGAAATTTCATTATTGTTTAATATTAGAAATTCTATAAATATGATCGCTTTGGTGCAAACGGTTTCTTAAGATACAATTTATTATCTTTATTTTGATATAAGTTTCATATTTTTTATGTTAAAAGGATCTTGGTCTGTTTTCGAGTTTAAATACACCATCTAGTGTCCTTATATGTTCTATATAAAATTCTTAAAATATGTCGATCATGTGTTTTTTAATTGTAAATATATCGTATTTTGACGAAACTGAAGCCTTAGGTGTAAACGGTTCTAAATAGGTGAAACACTAATCTTTATTTTGATATAGGTTTTTTGTTAATGATACTAGTTATAGATGGTCTGTTTTACAAGCAAAAAAGCTTCTTTTTTTAAAATTATTAATTGTTGTTGTTGTTGTTGTTTGCGATAATCACATTAAGCAGACGACGCGGAGAATTGAATTGAATTGAATTGGGGTTTTAAGGCGCACCAACACATAAAAAGGTTATATGGCGCCTAACAGGCATGAACATGCCAGGCTCATCTTCCATGTACATCGAGATAAAATATGGAAAATGGGCCTAGAACCTTCTCACCCTGAACTGCAGAGTTGCTGCAAATTCTATCGTAGAAACTCCATTTACGCTGGAGCCACGTTACTGTTTTTCTGCCACTGCTCTTTGATGCGAGCAAGATGGCACCTGAAACAATGCAGGGATCATGATGAAGACCTTTAATGGACATGAACAAAAAATGATAAAATGAACATGAATTTGGGGGGATTCTACCCCTCTGCCTACCCCTCCAATGGTATTTCCATTTTAGACAAAACAGGAGTCAGAATGAAACTTTTGCTATATCAAAAATGATGGTATTTTTAACTTCAAAACAGGAGTCAGAACGAAACTTTTGCTATATCAAAAATGATGGTATTTTTAACTTTTAAACAGCTTTTTATAGAATTTCACACTATTATAATGCCATTTCCATAAAGATACACTTAAAAAAAAATATTCTCAGTTATAGCTTATTAAAAGCTTGTTTATAATAAAGTATTTCATGTAAATATTAAACTGATTTTTTAAAAATGTGTTTTGCTTAAATTTACTAAAGTGCATTTATAGTTTCACTCCATATGGTCACTGTAGATACATAATGATTCTAAATGTTTTATGGCCCCCATAAAGTGTGCAAGTGTGACTGCCGACACGCTAAATTACATAACGCCCGAGGCGGCTTTATCGATATCTGCTGGAGGTAAATCAGTACAAAACTATCACCAAGAGTTACATTTCGTGAAATTATTGTTTTTTTTCAGTCGATTTCGATTTGAGGAAGATTCTTCCATATGCATTTCTTAATTGAAACGCTTACAGATAAATATGGAGAGTTTACGAATGTATCCTTTATTATTTGAATGGATCAGTTGTATAAACTTAACCATGTTAGGTCGTCAGTAGAAATACTTGGGTATATATTGTTTCCTTAAAACAGGAAAGTGAGACGTAAAGGGACACACGGCAATGTAATATATTAATGTCTCTATCCCACCATTTACAGGCACATTTTACAACAGATGTACACCGTTTCTAAACCTACAGACGATGAGGTATATAAGAAGAAGCACTTTATTTCAGATATATGTATACCTTACATATGTTGATAATCCAAGCTCTATAGACACATAAACGGCGTGAACCAGCCAGACCAAATTCCAAAACTGAATTGTCGAATTAAGAGTTACCAAATTATTTTTACTCGTATTCAATCATGTATATTTTAAGAAACCGTGAATATACATATTCTTTTAATCGGCACATATACATTATTATACGACATGAACACCTTGATAGCGATTGTTAAACGGTTGTGAAGTGTGTTGCCGTTATTTGCCGATATTTGCCGCGTACTTATCAAGCATTAATTTAACATTATCGTCTCGATTTATTAATTCTTCAGTATCATTTTGATTTCAAACCTGCTTGCATAGAATTAAATAATGTTCTATGGTTTCATTTCTTCTTATTATTTTACCATTCGTCTCCGTGGCCGAATGGTTAACGACGTCAGGAGCGTAGCTGTGTCTAAATCAGTGTGTAGGCACAATGTCTAGGGGGTCCGGGGGCATGCCCCAACGGGATTTTTTTTAGAATGAAGGCAAATCCTGCATTCTGCCGGTATTTTAAGCAGCAAACAATATATTTTTAACCCGCGATTTCAAGCTTTTTTAATCTCCGATTTCGCAACAAAAACATCGGAACAGAACAAAATAACATATATTAATATGAATACTTGCTTTCTGTAAATCATTCGAAATTTTGCACAATCATGGTGTGTTCGGTTCCGAAAGACCGCGAGCGAAAACAGTTCGACTTTTATTTCCTAAAAAGACCACGAGTAAAAATTGGTATGAGCTGACCATACCCATCCACCCCCTACCCCTCCTCAGTTTTTATTGCATTTTTGGCATTTGTATTGTCTTGATTTCTGGGGACAATGTGTTGGCACGTGCCTACAGGCAGCTACGCCATTGGAAGATGCGTTGTAAACCTGCGCCTCTCACCGCTGCGAGTTCGAATCCCGAGTTCGTCTTGTAAGTGAGGAAGTGTCGATTCTTACGGATGGCGGGTGGTGTACAGTACATTACTGGTTCTACCCAGGAAATGCGGTTGGTCTGCCTCCACCTAAAAAAATCGACCATCATATATAACCTTACATGTGTTGCAAATGACGTAAAACACCATAAAAACAAACAAACAAACAAACAAAAGCATTGGTTTAAACATATTAACTGGTGCGATATAATCACCAATTAGTAATATGCAAAAACAATTCGCTTTATACTATTCTTATGATTATTTGAACAAATGCAAGAACGTATGTGAAAAAAACACTAACGGGACGCCGCAAGTTTTTAAAACATCAACATTGCCGTGTCTCTTTAATATCCGTGTCTACTAGATAAAACAGGCTGTGATTGGTCAAAACAAGTAGAAAAGGCTAGCGAATCCGCTTCTAATGTATACCAAACAGTCTAGCATTGTATCCCGAATTTTGTCTAGCTCTGGCTTATCAGCCACAAATCATCATCCCCGCTGCTCTGCCCAACCACTTGAGGAAACTGATATCCCTAATCAAAAGTTATGGCACGTCGACACATAAATAGGTCATATTGTGCGCAAAAACCGATGAATCATGAAAGAATGAACTAGTAATTAAAAAATTAATGTAATCGTATAAAGATAAAACTATCTACAAATAAGGGATGATATGGTATGTATATATATGTAAATCAACAAATGCCCACCAACGGGCTTGTAAACAAGTTAATATCTATCAAAATGATACGTACAGTACTTACAACCAGTAACAGGTTACAGACAGTACTTACAACCAGTAACAGGTTACAGACAGTACTTACAACCAGTAACAGGTTACGTACAGTACTTACAACCAGTAACAGGTTACAGACAGTACTTACAACCAGTAACAGGTTACAGACAGTACTTACAACCAGTAACAGGTTACAGACAGTACTTACAACCAGTAACAGGTTACAGACAGTACTTACAACCAGTAACAGGTTACGTACAGTACTTACAACCAGTAACAGGTTACAGACAGTACTTACAACCAGTACTTACAACCAGTAACAGGTTACAGACAGTACTTACAACCAGTAACAGGTTACAGACGACAGTACTTACAACCAGTAACAGGTTACAGACAGTACTTACAACCAGTAACAGGTTACGTACAGTACTTACAACCAGTAACAGGTTACAGACAGTACTTACAACCAGTAACAGGTTACGTACAGTACTTACAACCAGTAACAGGTTACGTACAGTACTTACAACCAGTAACAGGTTACAGACAGTACTTACAACCAGTAACAGGTTACAGACAGTACTTACAACCAGTAACAGGTTACGTACAGTACTTACAACCAGTAACAGGTTACAGACAGTACTTACAACCAGTAACAGGTTACAGACAGTACTTACAACCAGTAACAGGTTACAGACAGTACTTACAACCAGTAACAGGTTACAGACAGTACTTACAACCAGTAACAGGTTACGTACAGTACTTACAACCAGTAACAGGTTACGTACAGTACTTACAACCAGTAACAGGTTACAGACAGTACTTACAACCAGTAACAGGTTACAGACAGTACTTACAACCAGTAACAGGTTACAGACTGAGGAGTGTTAATATGTAATTGATTGTATTAAATAAGAATCGGCACTTCCTCACTTACAAGTCTCCCAGTGGGATTTGAACCCGCAGCGATGAGAGGCGAAGGTTTATATACTATAGGGTTTCTGCTTTGTAGGTCAAATATCAAGGTCACTGTGCCATGTTGACGAAAAATGGTTTTTCGGTTGTTATGACTTACAATCTTGAAACTTCAAATGCATACAACAAGCTCTATTTTTTATCAGTAGGTCTAAGATCAAAGTCATATTGACTTGACACATAGGAAATGCTTTTCACAACAACAACAAAAAAACTTAACAAACAGTGTTATAATGTCCGTTAAGGCTTTTGTTTTTATACATACCGTATTGTTTCTAATTAGCGATCCCCTCTAATTAAGTTTTATTGAAATCAAGCCAGAGGTTTGGGAAAACTAGTCCGGATAAAGTTTGTGTATAAGAGGCCATAACTCTGTCAATAAACATTAAACCGGAACATGGCAAAGACATGCGCAACTAGGCTTGGTACTGATAATTTTTGCCAAGTTTCGTTGAAATTCAGTCAGGGGTTCAGGAGAACTAGTCCGTACAAAGTTAGTGTATTAAAACCTTTAAAGGGCTATAACTCCGCAAAAAAATAAACATTCAACCAGAAAACAGCGACGATATGCACAACTAGGCTTGTTACTGATCTTCCTTGCAACATTTTACTGAAATCCGTCCATGAGTTCAGAAGAGACTAGTCTGGACAATGTTTGTGTATTAAAACATTTAAAGGGCCATATCTCCGTCAAAAATCATTCAACCGGAACTTGGTGACGATATGCACAACTAGGCTTGATACTGATCATCCTTGCCAAGTTTCGTTGAAATCCGGCCAAGGATTCAGCAGAACTAGTCCGGACAAAGTTTGTGTATTACATCTTTAAAGGGCCATAACTCCGCCAAAAATATTTCAACCAGAACACTGTGATAATATGCACAACTAGGCTTGGTACTGATCATCCCTGCAACATTTTTCCGAAATCCGGCTAGGGGTTCAGGAGAACTAGTCCGGACAATGTTTGTGTTAAACTTTTAAAGGGCCATGACTCCGCTAAAAATCATTCAACTGGAACATGGTGACGATAAGCACAACTAGGCTTGATACTGATCATCCTTGCCAAGTTTCATTGAAATCTGGCTAGGGGTTCAGCAGAACTAGTCCATACAAATTATGTGTATTAAAACCTTTAAAGGGCCACTAAGCTCCGCCAAACATCATTCAACTGGAACAATGTGAAGATATGCACAACTAGGCTTGTTACTGATTATCCCTGCAAAGTTTTGCTGAAATACGGCAAAATGAAGGCCCTATCATAACATACTGGTCCGATCTGGCTGTTTTTCGAATTATTTTGGTACGCAACACATCGCTATCCCAAGATGTATCCACAGACCAAGTTTGGTATCTCTAAGTGTTATAGTATTGAAAATACGGTCCGGACAAGTATTTTCTATGACAGAGGTCACAGGTCAAGGCCAAGGTCACAGTAACCTTATTTTGGTACAAGACACACCGCTATCCCAAAATGTATCCACATCCCAAGTTTGGTATCTCTAAGTGTTATAGTATTGAAAATACGGTCCGGACAAGCATTTTCTATGACATAGGTCACAGGTCAAGCATTGAAAATACGGTCCGGACAAGCATTTTCTATGACAGAGGTCACAGGTCAAGGCCACAGTGACCTTATTTTTGTACGCGACACACCGCTATCCCAAGATGTATCCACATCCCAAGTTTGGTATCTCTAAGTGTTATAGTATTGAAAATACGGTACGGACAAGCATTTTCTATGACAGAGGTCACATGTCAAGGTCACAATGACCTTATTTTGGTACACGACACACCGCTATCCCAAGATGTATTCACATACCAAGTTTAGTATCTCTTAAGTGTTATATATTGAAAATACGGTCCGGACAATCATTTTCTATGCATTTTATATGACAGAGGTCACAAGTCAAGGTCACAATGACCTTAATTTGGTACGCGATACACCGCTATCCCAAGATGTATTCAAATACCAAGTTTGGTATCTCTAAATGTTATAGTATTGAAAATACGGTACGGACAAGGATTTTCTATGACAGAGGTCACAGGTCAATGTCACAGTGACCTTATTTTGGTACGCGACACACCACTATCCCAAGATGTATCCACATCCCAAGTTTGGTATCTCTAAATGTTATAGTATTGAAAATACGGTCCGGACAAGCATTTTCTATGACAGAGGTCACAGGTCAAGCATTGAAAATACGGTCCGGACAAGCATTTTCTATGACAGAGGTCACAGGTCAAGGCCAAGTCACAGTGACCTTATTTTGGTATGAGACACACCGCTATCCCAAGATGTATCCACATCCCAACTTTGGTATCTCTAAGTGTTATAGTATTGAAAATACGGTCCGGACAAGCATTTTCTATGACAGAGATCACACGTCAAGCATTGAAAATACGGTCCGAACAAGCATTTTCATTGACAGGTCAAGGTGACAGTGACCTTATTTTGGTTCGCGACACACCACTATCCCAAGATGTATCCACATACCAAATTTGGTATTTCAAAGTCTTATAGTATTGAAAATATGGCCCGGACAAGCATTTTCGGAACATTTTCTATGACAGAGGTCACAGGTCAAGGTCACTGTGACCTTATTTTGGCATGCGACACACCGCTATCCCAAGATGTATTCAAATATCAAGTTTGGTATCTCTGAGTGTTATAGTATTGAAAATACGGTCCGGACAAGCATTTTCTATGACAGAGATCACACGTCAAGCATTGAAAATACGGTCCGATCAAGCATTTTCTATGAAGGTCAAGGTCACAGTGACCTTATTTAGGTACGCGACACACCACTATCCCAAGATGTATCCACATACCAAGTTTGGTATTTCAATGTATAGTATTGAAAATATGGCCCGGACAAGCATTTTCGGAACATTTTCTATGACAGAGGTCACAGGTCAAGGTCACTGTGACCTTATTTTGGCATGCGACACACCGCTATCCCAAGATGTATTCAAATATCAAGTATGGTATCTCTAAGTGTTATAGTATTGAAAATACACTCCGGACAAGCATTTTCTATGACAGAGTTCACAGGTCAAGGTCACAGTGACCTTTTTTTAGTACGCGACACACCGCTATCCCAAGATGTATCAACATACCAAGTTTGGTATCTCAAAGACTTATAGCATTGAAAATATGCCCCGGAAATCAATGGGAAGGGACACATTTCTGGAACAATGGCAACGGCTCATCGAGAGGTGTCGCAATTCTAATTAAAAAGAAATTAAAATTGACAACTGCGGACACTATAGAAGATGACAAAGGTAGATTTTTATCGTTATGTATTGGATTGGATAATGACTGCGCTTATAGAATCACAAATATATATGCACCTAACAATGGGAAAGCTAGGAAATGTTTTTACCGTTATATAAAGAATACAATAGGCCAACATAGCCTTCCGAACTTAATTGGAGGGGATTTTATCTGCGCGCCGAATCGATTGATTGACAGAAAATCGCGAACAAATACAATTGGTCAAGATGAGGGATTAACGGAATTAAGCGATATGATAACTAATTTAGATTTGGAAGATGTTTGGCGCAGACGGTACCCCAATAAGCGAGAATATACCTTTGCGCATGCGCAATCCAAGTCCCGAATAGATTTTTTTCTATGTAATAAATCGATCGACTGCGAAATTGATCAGATCAAAACAAGGATTTGACAAATCCTTGATCAAAATAAGACATTTTCAGTACTCTGATCATGATGTCATCTCATTAAGACTTAATACAGAAATAGTCGAACGCGGCCCGGGAATATGGAAAATGAACGCTAGCTAAATTATGCTGATTATAAAGAAATTATTGAAACATTTTGGGTATCTTGGAAAAATGAAATCGGTAACTATAAATCAAAAAGGGAATGGTGGGACATGACGAAACACAAAATCAAAATAATTTCATAGATTATAGCAAACTAACTGCGCGGAAGTACACGAAAATTAAAGAGATGGAAGACAAATTACATTTGCTTAAAAATAATAATGACGTCACAAACGAGGCGGAAATCGATTTCCTGTCAAAACATATTAATGAATATTATGAAATGCAATCAAACGCCGCTAAGATAAGGTCAAAAGCTAACTTAATAGAAAAGAATGAAAAATCTACCAAATATTTTTTTAATCTAGAGTAAAAAAGAGGGAAACAAAAATTGTGGACAAAAATTAGGTGCGAAAATGGAGAAATAAAACATGATATAGAAAGTATTTTAAGAGAGCAGACTAAATTTTACAAAAATCTATTTTCATCAGAAGGCATCGACACTGAGTCGGCAAACAATTTAGCATCACAAATCGAAAATACACTAAAACCGGTAGACGCCGAAAGTCGAGATTCTAAATTAAGCTCCGATAAAGTGAAGGCAGCGATTTTTAAATTTAAATCAGACAAGTCCCCAAGCGAAGATGGCATTTTAAGTGAATGGTATCAAACATTCTGGTACTTGATAAAAGAAGAATTTGAGAGTGTCATCAATGAAATATTAGATGAATACTTACTATCAGATTCACAATACAAAGGACTACTATCACTCATATATAAAAACGGGGAACGAGAAGACTTAAAGAACTGGCGACCTCTAACACTTCTCAATGTCGACTACAAAATAATTGCCAAATGCTTTTCCATTCGTCTTAAACCAATTCTGCCTTACTTAATCCATCTCGATCAAAAGGGTTATGTAAAGGGACGATATTTAAGTCAAGCGAACCGTTTTATTCAAGATTTGATAGAATACACGGACTCTGAGGATATTGAAGGACTAATCATTTTTCTTGACCAAATTAAAGCATTCGACAGAGTCGAATGGCAATGGATACAAATATGTTTGGAAAAGTTTGGATTTGGTAACAATTTTATTAACTGGACCTACATGTTGCTGAAATTCTCAAAAACCGCCATACAAACAAACGGCTTCGTTACTGAGTATTTTAATATTACAAGATCGATAAAACAAGGGTGTCCGGTCTCCCCGATACTGTACATTCTTCAGGCCGAAGCAGTGGCATGCGCAATTCGAAATGACCGAACTATTAAAGGGATTACTTTACCGCCACATGACGGGGTCCATATGGAAGCAAAATTAAATCAATATGTAGATGACACGCAATTGTTCATTAACACTGAAAGCTCGTTGCCCAAATTATTTCAACACTTAAATACCTATGGAAAGGCTTCCGGCGCAAAATAAATAAACAAAAAACAACGGGTCTTTTTATTGGAAGGAATAAAAACAAAAATCCAACATTCCACGAGATAAGTTGGACAAAAACATTTGTTAAAACACTAGGAGTCTGCCATGGTTATAATATTGATAACGATGCGATCTGGCTAGATAAAATTAACAAAATTAAAAACTGTATACAGGTTTGGAAATCCAGAGATCTAACTCTTCAAGGGAAAATACTCATCCTTAAAACATTTGCTCTGACAACGATAAATTTCGAGATAGAAACGAGGGGAATCCCAAAAGAATTTGCAAATATTTTACAAAAAACGTTTTTGGATTTTGTTTGGAATGGGAAAAAAACACTTGTCGCTAAAACTACAATATACAAAAATAAAAGCCAAGGAGGGCTCGACATGATAGACATCGAAAATGTTATATTAAGCATGCAAATCAAAACTATATATAGCATTATAAATTCTGACTTAGATAACTGGAATGCAATAGGGAAACATTATCTCCTACAATAAGATTGCGAATACTCGCAAAATAATTTCCTGTGCAACTGCTCTTCTATCGAAGGATTAACAAATCAATTACAATTAACAGAGTTTTATCGGAATGCAATTTCGGCGTGGATATCATTTAGGAAATTCGAAACACCAAATACATTAGATCAAGTTCGCAGTCTTCGACTGTTTGGGAATCATGAAGTCACATTTAATAACAAACCACTATTCTTTAAATCCTTTTTAAAGAGTGATATACACTATCTTAAAGATATTTGGGATGAACAAAGGAACTATTTTATTCAAGAACAAGATCTTTTCCGTAAACTCAAATTCCGGCATAACTGGATATCAGAATGGGCTCAAATTAGGAAAGCAATACCAAGTAAATACCTAAACGCTATGATATCAGGAGAATTCTCTCCAGGAAAGCGGTCACCATTGAATATGGAAAAGATACATGTCTTAAATTATAAAAATAAAATACTATTACCAGGCCAACTGAAAAATAAACAGATAAAAAAGGTTTTAAATTCAAAAACAGATTCAAAACTAAAAACGGAAATCAACTGGGAGCAAAAATTAGCACTAAATCAAACACAATGGGGAATTGTCTGGATGATTATCCACTATTCTTTTGCATCCAGGAAAGCTAAACAATTTCAATGGAAATTTTTACACAACACAATATTTACAGAGCATAAACTTAACATTATGAATTTATCTAATGGATTATGTAATATATGCAAAAGGGAAAGAGAAACGCTCATCCACTTATTTTTTAACTGTGACATAATAAAACAAGTATGGAATTATATAGAATCTATTTTCCAAGATATATTTGAATTACTGGATCTTGATTTAGAAATCATAAACTTCAAAAACGTGGTTCTTGGTTTTTATCAAATTCCATTCAAATATAATATTGTCAATACCATAATTTATGAAGCCAAATGGCAAATATGGACATTTAGGAACATTCACAAGTTCGAGAATAAATCTCCTAGCTCTAACTTCCTACTGCTACACATAAAGCAGTCAATAAAAGACCTTTTTATATGGCAAAACACGAAGCGTGAAAACACAACAGCAATTGATTATATAAAACAGTTATAGCACAATTGATTATATAAAACAGTTATAGCACAATTGATTATATAAAACAGTTATAGCACAATTGATTATATAAAACAGTTATAGCACAATTGATTATATAAAACAGTTATAGCACTGTCAGGCTTCGTAGACATATTCGGGTAAATAAAAAATAGATTCTAAATTATTGTTTGTTTTTTAATGACTAAAGATTGTCAAAAATATGTACATTTGATGATTGAAAATGATAAATGATTGGCATGCTATTTTTTCTTCTTGAATTTCGTTTCGTCAAGAGGATGGTACTGGCATAAGGATGATATATAATATCCAATAACTGACATGCTATTTTTTCTTCTTGAATTTCGTTTCCTCAAGAGGATGGTACTGGCATAAGCATGATACATAGAATTTGGAAAATAAATCTGAGTTGTTAACTTACCACTTGCATTATGATTTAATCAAGTTAAACATCAAAATAGTTCTACATGTTAATATCCTGAATTGTGTATGTATATATTGAATATATGTTTATTGTACGGTGTGACTGGGGGATGGCTCCCCGACCCCCACACACCTATGACGGGGAATTAAACGGGTTTCCTGACAGAAACTCAAAAGAAAAAAAAAAAAAATGCCCCGGACAAGCATTTCGGAAGGACGGACGGATGGACAGGGGGCAAACCTATAGTGGTGGGGGACTAATATGGCAATAGTTTGGTAAAGGTAGGATGCAAAATGGAGGCGCTAGAGTGTTGACAAGACAAAATATAGCAATTTTCGTTAATTCAAGGGAAATAACTCTGGTGTTACTGGTCTGATCTGGCTGGTTTTCAAACTCGACTGAGCTTTCATTAATATTAATAATCTGGTACATTTTGGTAAAGATCACATGAAAAATGGAGGCGCTAGAATGTTGAATAGACAAAATATAGCAATTTTCTAATTCAAGGGCAATAACTCTGGTGTTACTGGTCTGATCTGGCTGGTTTTCAAACTCGACCGAGCTTTCATTGATATTAATAATCAGTTAAAGTTTGGTAAAGCTCGGATGAAAGGTGAACGTGCTAGAGTGTTGACATCAAAAAGTTAACAGACGACGGACGGACGACCGACAAAAGACCATGGCATAAGCCGTAGATAGAGCTAATAAAACCCACAGCTAGAAAATATCTTAAAATAGATGCTCTGTATTGTCTCTGAGAGGTTAATAAGGATATTTATAAATATGTAAAAATCTTAAATTTTGACTTAAGTAATATGTTCTACTTAAGATGCTTTATGAATACGGCCCTGATCTGCAGTGTTCAGTGACTTAATGAATACGGCCCTGATCTGCAGTGTTCAGTGACTTGATGAATACGGCCCTGATCTGCAGTGTTCAGTGACTTGATGAATACGGCCCTGATCTGCAGTGTTCAGTGACTTGATGAATACGGCCCTGATCTGCAGTGTTCAGTGGCTATACGGCCCTGATCTGCAGTGTTCAGTGGCTATACGGCCCTGATCTGCAGTGTTCAGTGGCTATACGGCCCTGATCTGCAGTGTTCAGTGGCTATACGGCCCTGATCTGCAGTGTTCAGTGGCTATACGGCCCTGATCTGCAGTGTTCAGTGGCTATACGGCCCTGATCTGCAGTGTTCAGTGGCTATACGGCCCTGATCTGCAGTGTTCAGTGGCTATACGGCCCTGATCTGCAGTGTTCAGTGGCTATACGGCCCTGATCTGCAGTGTTCAGTGGCTATACGGCCCTGATCTGCAGTGTTCAGTGGCTATACGGCCCTGATCTGCAGTGTTCAGTGGCTATACGGCCCTGATCTGCAGTGTTCAGTGGCTATACGGCCCTGATCTGCAGTGTTCAGTGGCTATACGGCCCTGATCTGCAGTGTTCAGTGGCTATACGGCCCTGATCTGCAGTGTTCAGTGGCTATACGGCCCTGATCTGCAGTGTTCAGTGGCTATACGGCCCTGATCTGCAGTGTTCAGTGGCTATACGGCCCTGATCTGCAGTGTTCAGTGGCTATACGGCCCTGATCTGCAGTGTTCAGTGGCTATACGGCCCTGATCTGCAGTGTTCAGTGGCTATACGGCCCTGATCTGCAGTGTTCAGTGGCTATACGGCCCTGATCTGCAGTGTTCAGTGGCTATACGGCCCTGATCTGCAGTGTTCAGTGGCTATACGGCCCTGATCTGCAGTGTTCAGTGGCTATACGGCCCTGATCTGCAGTGTTCAGTGGCTATACGGCCCTGATCTGCAGTGTTCAGTGGCTATACGGCCCTGATCTGCAGTGTTCAGTGGCTATACGGCCCTGATCTGCAGTGTTCAGTGGCTATACGGCCCTGATCTGCAGTGTTCAGTGGCTATACGGCCCTGATCTGCAGTGTTCAGTGGCTATACGGCCCTGATCTGCAGTGTTCAGTGGCTATACGGCCCTGATCTGCAGTGTTCAGTGGCTATACGGCCCTGATCTGCAGTGTTCAGTGGCTATACGGCCCTGATCTGCAGTGTTCAGTGGCTATACGGCCCTGATCTGCAGTGTTCAGTGGCTATACGGCCCTGATCTGCAGTGTTCAGTGGCTATACGGCCCTGATCTGCAGTGTTCAGTGGCTATACGGCCCTGATCTGCAGTGTTCAGTGACTTGCAAAGATAGAGGTAATTATGATAGAACATTTGGGGAAGTGCAACATAAAACAGGAATACAATTATTTCATCATTTATTAAAAACTAAATTCTTAATTATATTTTATACATATAATTATATTTAGTTATTTGCATTATTTATATTGCACAGTATGAGCATTAATACATATTACGAGACTTAAAACTGCCCACAACATGGTGGAATAGTAATGACTGCCAAATTACAATCGCACTGTTTTACATGTTTAAAATTATTATCAAAAACAAAATTATTGTCACATGGTTTAGGAGCGTAGCATGTGTACGACAATCTAGGGTGGTTGTGGGGCATGCTCCCTCTCCCACCCACGAAATACTTTTTTCTAGATTGTCTGCGGTTCACATTCTAGGGTATTTCAACAGCAATATCGAGCCAATTTTGTCCATGACATTAAGTTGTCCCACCTCAATTCCATTAAACGAATTGAAAGCTTATATCAGCGGGATTTTATAACGGGTATTTTGACAATAAAATACTAAAAAATGAGATAACCTGTTTAAAATTACCTATTAAATGTTTTAATTTTACAGTATTCAAACTTTTATGCCGAAATTAAGGTTTTATTTCATACCCCAGCCAACTCCGTTTTCGCTTCTTGGAGTAGGTGTTGAATGGGGTATGACAGCTTATACTCGGACCACGTAATGAAAGAAAATATGCTTAGATGACACAAAGGTTAAAGAAATAAGTACCTAACACCCCACCCCCGCCTCTAGTTTTCATTGCGTTTTTTTACTTTTTTATTTTTTACATTTTGAGGACTATGTGTATGCAATTGCGTACTTTGCGTACAGGTAGCTATATTTCAAAGACGAGTTGAAAGACAATTCTGTATTCTATACAGTGATTTTGTTTTAGCTGTACTAAAAACGAACTAAATAACAAAAACAAAACGTTTGTTTGACCATATGTGAAACTGCGACAGTGACGTGACTCGGGAAATTAAATATATATATATATATATTGCTGCTGATTTGTTTATTTTGGGAAAAGTTTTTAAGTTAGCTGGCTAATTCAAAGACATGTTAAGAGCTAATTCTTTCTTCTATAAAATGAGGTCTGTTTTAGCTTTACTAAAACAAAATATCCGTTCGTTTCTCTGTAATAATTCGAAGCTGCGACAGTGACGTAACACGGCAAATTGTTAATATTCAGATTGTTGCTGATTTGTTTCTTTTCGGAAACGTATTTAAGCTAGCTGAGAGATTATTCTTTGTTCTATAAAGTGACTTCTGTTTTAACTTTAATAAACAAAATAAATAGATGACCGTATGTGAAACTGCGACAATGATCATGTGACTCTGCAAATTTTACGTATACCTGCATAATGATACATTTGAGTACATAAGTTAGCTGGCTAATTAGGTAACTCGACTTGATTTTGGCATCAGTTGTGTTGATCTTGTTATGTTCAATCACAGACATATCAGGTATGTGGTTCAGTATAAACAGGATATTCATTTAGCTGTATGTAAATATGTACAAATTGGCACTGTGGAATAAAACAACCAGACATAGCTGGGGGTACCAGACATAGCTTAGTACCAAACTAGAACTAGACATATCTGGGGTACCAAACATAACTGGGATACTAAACATATTACTGTGGTACCAGACAAAGCTGGAATACCAGACATAGCTGGTGTACCAAACACAACTGGGATACCAGACATAGCTGGGGTACCAAACATAACTGGGATACCAAACATATTACTGTGGTACCAGACACAGCCGGGATACCAGACATAGCTGGGATATCAGACATATCTGGGTACCAGACATAGCTGGGGTACCAAACACAACTGGGATACCAGATACAGCTGGGATATCAGACATATCTGGGTACCAGACATAGCTGGGGTACCAAACACAACTGGGACACCAGATACAGCTGGGATACCAGACATAACTGGGATACTAGACACAGCTGGGTACCAGACATAGCTGGGGCACTAGACATATAGTAGTCTTGATCATCTTCGACGCTTGATTTTAAATATGAACGTCTTGACCTGTAGTGCAGAAGAAAAAATATGAAACTGGGAACACGTGTCCATAATTATTATTTTTTATTATAGTATTATTGACCATCCACATTTAGGTCATTGATATATATATAATGATGAAGTTTCCCTCTTGGTTTATTTGTTAATTTAGTGTCTGCCTGCCTGTTCTGTACATCCTCGATAGAAGGTGCGTCTGAATCAGTCAGTCAGAAACGATACCAAAATCTCGGTAAAATGGCTGCCGCATCATACCTTTTTCGAAGAACAGTTCTAGACGTTTGTCTTGAAAACAAGCAAGTGTCGCAGATGATCTAGACTAGACATATAGCCCATTCAAACAAAAGTCATACAATAAAATCTTGGGAATTTCTCTTAAAGTCTTATTATTATTATTTAAAAGAATGTTCTTGTCGACATAATTTCAAGTAAAATTTGTGTGGTGAAATTTTTCTTGTCTAATAAACAATTATTATATAGCATATATATTTCCATATCAAATTAATTAAACTTACAAGGTTATTGGGGCCTGTATATTTACTCCATATGATATATAGAGGATCTTACATGAGTGCCTGTTTATTATTGAATTTATTAAACGATTTGGATAAAATTATATGAATCATATCAATTTTATGCAACAAGTTTAATCGATTCAATATTGAATAGGCATGAATGTGAGATTCTATTTATTACATACCTACTAAAATGCATTCATAAGGAACATTTATTAATGCAGCGGCCGATATAACATTGTCGTATGATGACGTCGTATGTTTGTATGACAACGTTGTATGTTGACTCGGTCTTTTCCGTACAACATCGAACAACGTAACTGCCTCATCCATTGTCCGGTATTTTAAATTGTTACAGAAAACGCCGAGGCAATTCCGATGCACACCAAGCTGATCATTTACATATTTATTTCATTAGTGTAATATGATAAATATATCATAGATGTTATTGTGGTTAGACCCTTTAAACCTGTCTCAGAATAGTGACGTCCATTTACAAGAAGATTAATCCAAACCTTCTCTGACCCTACAAGCCTCCTTTTTTTGTGTGTGGCTTTTTAGTACACATCCAGATAAAACATCAAAATGGTAAAAAGGGCTCGGGTGAGAAGATTATGTGCCTCATCCACAAACAATCCTTTTGAAAAACACTTATATACCAATTTTGACCCAATACAATGATCATGACCCAATTCTCATGTATCAAAGTGTATTTACACCCAACATCCCTGTGAGTTTATGTGAGTTTAAATATATATATCCCACTGGGAGCTCGACTTGATTGGTTACATTTACATTGGTATATAATAAATCCTTAATTTCGGCTTAAAAAGCTTGAATATTGTAAAATTAAAACATTTAATAGGTAATTTTAAACAGGTTATCACATTTTTTTCAGTAATACATGTGTTTAAACATGTTTTATTATCGAAATATCCGTTATAAAATCTAGCTAACATAAGCTTTCCCGTCGCTTAATGCAATTAAGGCGGGACCACATCATGGTCCTGATACATTGATAATATGGAGACTCAGAAAACCAAACACATTTTTAAAAATTATTGGACTTCTGACTATTCAATTTGACATGTTTTCTTTTAATGCATTGTAATGTAAACTTTGCTAAACACGCACACACATTTCACATAAAGTCATTCAGAACATGAATTTAAATCTATAAAAGTCAAAAGCAATAAATATATATAAATATTTTCATCATAATTCATAAATATTAAAGAAACTAACCTGCCAAATAACGGCAAAAATACACTACAAACCTGATTATCAAAACTCTATCCATGTGTTCAGGTCATATAATAATGTATATGCGCCAATTAAAGTATATTTCTTTTTTTAAAATACCCCAGATTGAATACGTGTAAAATGAATTATGAGTTAGTGACGCTTAATTCGACTCTCCAGTTTTGAGGTTTGGTCTGGCTGGTTAAAGCCGTTTATATTATGTTTATAGAATTTGGATTCTCAAAATATGTAAGTTATATGTATACCTCACTGTCAGTAGGTTTAGAGATGGTGTACATATGCTGTAAAATTTGGCTTTTGTTGGTGGGATAGCTTCTTTTAAAATGTGCAATAATAAATGTAGAAATGTACAAAATCAATAAAAACATACAGCTTTTCCACATGTATTAACATAATAACTCTTTAAAGGGACACAAGGCGATCTTAAGTTTTATCAACACATTAAAATAAGTAACTCATTTTATTAATCCTGCCCCATTTTGACTTTAAAACTGCTCACATATAATTAAAAAAAATAAAATTAAAAAATTGAGATTTCAAATTTCTTCAATATTCTACCAAATTTTTAAATATATTATTGGTGCAATATTACGAAAAGTTAGTAATATAGGTTATTGAATTTGTATGGCTAAATATTACTTGGAACGAGTTGTTTTGGCAAAGGACGACGAGCTTGCGAGTCGTCCTGCGCCAAAACAACGAGTTCCAAGTAATATTTAGCCATACAAATTCAATAACCTTTTTATTGTATACTTTCATATTGTTTTCGATCAATGTTAATTGTATGACTATTACTTTTCATTGTATTTGTGTTATTTTTATAGCTTTTGATGGAATTCCTATCTTGCCATTCAGTTTCATTTTGTGTGGATGATTATTTTGCGCGAAAACGACGTCGACGTAGGATGACGTCATTAAAAACAACAAGCCATTTTCTAAAGTTTGTTTACCATTCGATAACGTTAAAAACAGTGGGTGAGTGACCATTTCAGTTATTTTATCAATTTTTGCCATAAAAGGTTGAAAAAAAACACGTAGTTTTTGTTGACACTATAGGAAGGATTCCGTTTTTTTTATTTGAAAGTAGTTCCTTATTTCTATTTCGCGGCTCTTAGCAAGCACGAGCAAAAGTTCCCGTGCAATATGAATGCGTGCAATATCGTAGAATATTGCACGCTTAGCTCAATGCAAACTGAACGGGACAATATGAAAGTATACAATAATATGTAAAACAATTTGCTTTGAACTGTTCAAATAATTAATATTAATGATTGCAAATATGCAAGTTATATTAAAAACTAACGGAACACCGTGAGATTTAAACAAATCAAGATTGCTGTTTGTCCCTTTAATATTAATGACGATATCATAATGGACTAGATGAAAATGTGTTGAAATCAGTCAAAGTAAGACATTGGAACTTTATTTTTAACATCATAAAATATCGGGCTAGCGTACATCAAAAATGAAGGATTCAAAAAACCTTGATCAACAACTGATAGTTCCGACCTCAGATTTCTAGCTCTGCCCCCTACTGTCCATTGGTCAACATCACCTTCCCACAATAGCTGCCCATGATTGTACTGCACTGTTGTTTGTGGGCCTCCATGTGCTATTCTTATAGGTGTAAATATCTGTTTTACTTCAAATTGACTCAAATCTCTCGCAGATAGAAGATCGGCACTATGTACCAGTATCACCACATTGCCCGATATATTTCAAACACATTCTCTATAACCGGGTATTAGGACAGAATTTTCAAATAATTACTTTCAAAAGATTACTGTGTTGCCCATATGTTCTTATCACGTTTGTACTAAAATATTACTGACCAACAGTGAAGAGTACCCCAAACTTGAGCGGTAAGGGCAACTTTGAGTTTGGCTCAGATTTCAAGGTTCTCAAACATGAAAGGTAAATTAGGCATGTTCAATTTTGGCCCAGATTATAAGGTTCTCAAACAGGGTCGGTAGGGGGAACATCAAGTTTGCCAAGATTTCAAGACTCTCAAATATAAAAGGTAAAGAGAACATCAAGTTTGGCCCAGATTTCAAGGTTCTCAAACATGAGCGGTAAGGACAACATCGAGTTTGGCCCAGATTTCAAGGTTCTCAAACGTAAGCGGTAAGGGGAACGTCGAGTTTGGCCCAGATTTCAAGGTTCTCAAACATGAGCGGTAAGGACAACATCGAGTTTGGCCCAGATTTCAAGGTTCTCAAATGTAAGCGGTAAGGGGAACATCAAGTTTGCCAAGATTTCAAGACTCTCAAATATAAAAGGTAAAGAGAACATCAAGTTTGGCCCAGATTTCAAGGTTCTCAAACATGAGCGGTAAGGACAACATCGAGTTTGGCCCAGATTTCAAGGTTCTCAAACGTAAGCGGTAAGGGGAACGTCGAGTTTGGCCCAGATTTCAAGGTTCTCAAACATGAGCGGTAAGGACAACATCGAGTTTGGCCCAGATTTCAAGGTTCTCAAACGTAAGCGGTAAGGGGAACGTCGAGTTTGGCCCAGATTTCAAGGTTCTCAAACATGAGCGGTAAGGACAACATCGAGTTTGGCCCAGATTTCAAGGTTCTCAAACATGCGCGGTAAGTACAACATCGAGTTTGGCCCAGATTTCAAGGTTCTCAAACGTGAGCGGTAAGGGGAACGTCGAGTATGGCCCAGATTTCAAGGTTCTCAAACATGAAAGGTAAAGGCAACATTGTTTTGACTCCAGATTTTAAGGCTACAATCACAGCCTTTCTGACTTTCAAATTACATCAATGGTAAGTTAATCATATTATATGTAAATAACAAATCGGGAAAATATAATTTCACTCTTATATCGTGAATTATAACTTATAACAAAGTCTCATTCCAAACATATACATATATGTTTCATTAAAACTTGAGATGGAATGTGTTATTATTTTGGTCCCAGAAGTCAAGGTCACAAGTTTAAGGTCACAACATTGCATGAAGAGTGATGACAGATGACCTAGTTGATACGGATGGACTGCTCAGTATTACTGCATACTCATTGAGGGCCTGAAAAATAAATAGTTTAAAAATATAACACACTTTATGACATTGTAGACATTTTTTCCACATTTTTCTAATAACTGATATTGCTGAAGAGCCATGGTTGAACTGGTTTAACTTGATGTCATCATTGCTTTGTCTGTTCTTCAATTGTTAAAGAAGCTGTACCAATTAAACGTATGGGTTTATTCATGGTTTCTTAAAATACCCTTGACTGAATATGCGTAAAATTAATTATGAGGTGGTAACTCTTAAATCAACGCTTCAGCTGTGGGGTTTGATGGCACATTACGTGATCTCGCCTTAATTTCATTAAGCAATGTGAAAGTTTACTTTAGCAGTATTGTATATAAACGGATATTTCGACAAAATAAAACTCGTTTAAACAAGAGGCCCAAGAGGGCCTGTAGACGCTCTACTGGCTAACACGGCTCTTATAACATCAATGAAGTGACTGACTGCCATTTAAGTTTTTTTGAAAGTTTCGGGCAAAAACAGCTTTTTAACTTTATCATGGGCCATAACTAAAGAATCTGGTAAAGTTTGGTAAAGATCAGATGAAAAATGAAGGCCCTACCGTATAAACGAGGCAAAATATAGCATGTTCAAGAGCCATATCTCCTCTGTTACTGGTCCGACTGGTCCAACATAGAGATAAAAAAAAAAAAAAAAAAAAAAAAAAAAAACGTTTTTAGAGAATAATAATAAAAAAAAAAAAAATATAAAAAAAAAATGAATCAATTAAAAAAAAAAAAAAAAAAAAATAAAAAATAATAATAAATAAAAAAATAAAAAATATTAAATCAATTAAAAATTAAAAATTAAAAAAAAAATAAAAAAAAAAAAAAAAAGTTAAAAGAAAAAAAAAATAATCAATCAATAAATATTAAAAAAAACACACAAAAAAACATGAATAAAAAAAAATTAAATAAAAATAAATAATTAAAAAATAAATAAAAAAAAATAAAAGTAAAAATAAAATAAAAAATAAATAAATAAAAAATAAAAAAATAAAATTTAAAAATAAAAATAATAACGTAAAAAAGAAAGTCATAAAATCTGCTAAAGTTTGGCAAAGATCAGATGCAAAATGAAGGCCCTATCGTATGACGAGGCAAATTATAGCATTTTTAACAAAATCAAGGGCCATAACTCCGCTGTTTATGGTTCGATCTGGCTGGTTTTCAAACTAGACCAAGCTTTCATAGACATTAACAATCTGATAAAGTTTGGTAAAGTTCGGATGAAAAATGAAGGCCCTATCGTCTTAACGAGGCAAAATATATCATTTTGAACTAAATCAAGGGCCATAACTCCGCTGTTACTGGTCCGATATGAATGTTTTTCAAACTTGATCGAGCTTTCATTGATATTAACAATCTGATAAAGTTTGCTAAAGATCGGATGAACAATGAAGCCCCTATCATCTTAACGAGGCAAATTATAGCATTTTTAACTAAATCAAGGGCCATAACTCCGCTGTTACTGGTCCAATATGGCTGGTTTTCGAACATGTTCGAGCTTTCAACGGCATTAACAATATGATAAAGTTTGGTAAAGATCGGACGATAAATAAAGCCCCTATCGTCTTAACGAGGCAAAATATAGCATTTTTAACTAAATCAAGGGCCATAACTCCGCTTTTACTAATCCGATATGGCTCGTTTTCGAACTTGTCCGAGCTTTCATTGATATTAACAATCTGATAAAGATTGGGAAAGATCGGATGAACAATGAAGCCCCTATCGTCTTAACAAGGCAAAATATAGCATTTTTAACTAAATCAAGGACCATAACTCTGCTGTTACTTGTCCGATCTGGCTGGTTTTCGAACTTGTCTGAGCTTTCATTGATATTAACAACGTGGTAAAGTTTGGTAAAGATAAGATGAAAAATGAAGACCCTATCGTCTTAACGAGGCAAAATATAGCAATATAGCATTTTTAACTAAATCAAGGGCCATAACTCCGCTGTTACTTGTCCGATCTGGCTGGTTTTCGAACTCATCCGAGCTTTCATTGATATTAACAACCTGTTAAAGTTTGGTAAAGATCGGATGAAAAATGAAGGCCCTATTGTCTTAACGAGGCAAAATATAGCAATATAGCATTTTTAACTAACTCAAGGGCCATAACTCCGCTGTTACTTGTCCGATTTGGCTGGTTTTCGAACTCATCCGAGCTTTCATTGCTATTAACAACCTGTTAAAGTTTGGTAAAGATCGGATGAAAAATGAAGGCCCTATCGTCTTAACGAGACAAAAGTTAACGACGGACGGACGGACGACGGACGGACGACGGACAACTCAGCATCCCATAAGCTCTACTGGCCTGCCTTCGGCCAGTAGAGCTAAAAAACATTTTTACTGAAAAAATGCCATAACATGTTCAAAATTACCTATTAAATGTTTTAATTTTAAAATATGCAAACTGTTTAAGCCGAAATTAAATTTTTATTTCATACCCCAGCCAACCCAGTTTTTACTTCTTGGAGAAGGGGTAGGATGGGGTATGAAAGTTAATACTCGGA
The DNA here is from genome assembly GCA_037043455.1 of Cyrtodaria siliqua. NCBI lineage: Eukaryota > Metazoa > Mollusca > Bivalvia > Adapedonta > Hiatellidae > Cyrtodaria > Cyrtodaria siliqua. The sequence continues at coordinate 178,788 of JAWPHD010002837.1, read as the reverse complement.
CCATGTAATGCGGGATAGGAACTTTAAACAAATTCAACATTCATTATCTTCATTATGAGTGATGGGAACAGAATATAATGAAATCATTGTACCCGCACATAGCAATCTGAGATTTGCCCTCAAATAGCAATATGATATGTGCTAAATTTGTAAACAATCGATAGAGAGGTAGATAGACGGATGATCCTGCACATCATATCTTAAGAGTTTTTTCTTTTGTTTAGGAACAAAAAAATGACCACTTAAGATACAATAGGCTTAGGTGATTATGGAATTAATGGAATTATTTTGTGTTAAGCCAAACCTCCTACCACTTAAGGTAGTGAACGTGTGAATGGACAGACAGGCATCGTATTGTTCCTTCTTCTGTACAGATAAAAAGGTGAACAGATTGGGTCAAAAAGTGCATAGCGACAGACAGACAGATGGATAGACATCTGACAAACTGATTTCAGACAGACAGACAGACAGACATACATACAGATGAACAGACAAACTTACCTGGTATATAAGGGCATACTGTTCCTTAGACTGTACAGATCCTGCCCTTTCACCCCTCATCTTGTGTACACTGTTTTTTATGTCAGCACAGCGTTTATTCTCAAACATTCTCATACAGATATCTACCGCTATTAGGGTCCCAGTGCGACCGGTACCAGGCCTAGAATACAGTAAACACATTCTCGTATAGTCTCGGCCTGACCTACTTACTTGCTGATATCAGTCTGGATGAAATACGCCATTTTTTTCCACCCACTAGCGATCAGCCATTTTCATCCGCGCATTTTTTCATGAGCATGCATGATACTGAAAACATGACCTCCTTGATTTATGATTTATCATTTTAACTTTAAACTGCTTCAAATTAATATATAATTAAAAACAATATTATTGTGAGTTTTCTTTTTTATATGCCCATACTAGGGATGTATTATATGTCGTGTCATTGTCTGTCGGTCTGTCCATTTTCTTTTAACCGACAATTAATTGTGGCTAATAACTTTCAAAGTATTAGTCTTCGACATGATCTTATGACACATCTTATAAAGGCCCATAACTCTCTTATTGATATTTTATTATTTCCCATTAAAAAAGGTTTATCCGGAATTTAACCTTGCCAACGACAGGTGTATATGCACCTCTAGGCGGTGCTCTTGTTCTTTATTAATCTACCAAAGATTTAAACATAGTCTCTACTGGCCTTCGGCCGTAGATCTAATAATCAGTGACGAACCAATTTGTAACCAGCTGTATTCATATGCTGAGAACAGATTTATAGACTGTATCCTCTAATGATTGTAGTAAACACCAGTTAGAACCAGTTCTATGCGCATGCGCAGTTCATAATTTGTAGACTGTATCCCTAAAATTGATACGTAATTCAAGTAGTAAAAGACCCATAAAATGCCTGTATACCAATTTGACTGCGTCCCGATAATCTTACTAAAATACAGTTGTTTTATGAACAGTAAAGTGACACTGATACACAGTCCAACATTTCTGAATCCAGGATAAATATTGCTGGAGCCTTGAGCCTCCGGCAATAATCAAAAGTTCTTAGGGCAGACCAAGAAAAATTGCTGTTTCCCTACCTACCCATGAAAATGGGCCCCACCCAAAACTTTTTATAGTAATTCTTTAACATTTTTTTGGTTGCTATCTTCAGCATATTTTTCTTTAATTTCTTAAGGTGTTTACTATCCTTGGCCAAAAAAATATCACCTACCTACCTACCAATTTATGAAATCCTGGGTCGGGAAACAGCAAACAAATATTTTTTTAAGGATGGCCTAATATGAAAAAAAACAAGAGGCCCAAGAGGGCCTGTGGATGCTCTACTGGCTCAAGATAAAGTTTATGTATAAGGGGCCATAAGTCTTTCAAAAATTATTCAACCAGAACATGGCAATGATAGGTGCAACTAGGCTTAGTACTGATCATCCTCGCCAAGATTCGCTGAAATCTCGCAAAGAGTTCAGAAGAGACTAATCTGGACAAAGTTTGTGTATTAAAACATTTAAAGGGTCACAACTCTGCCAAAAATCATTCAACTGAAATATGGCGATGATATGCACAACTAGGCTTGATACTGATCATCCTTGTCAAGTTTCGTATGTATCCAGCCAGGGATTCAGGAGAACTAGGCCAGAAAAAAATTGTGGTATCAAAATCCTTTAAAGGGCCACAACTCTGCCAAATATCTGTAAACCAAAACGGGAGGATGACATGCACAACTAGGCTTGGTGCTGATCATCCCTACAAAGTTTCATTGAAATCTGGCGAGGGGTTCAGGACAAGTAGATCAGAACAATGTTTGTGTATTAAAACTTTAAAGGGCCATAACTCCGCCAAAAATCATTCAACCGGAACACGGCGATGATTTGCACAAATAGACATAGAATTGATCATCCCTAAAAAGTTTTGTTTAATCCGGCCAGGGGTTCAAGAGAACTAGTCAGAACAAAGTTTGTGTATTAAAACCTTCAAAGGGCTATAACTCCGCCATAATCATTCAACTGGAACACAGTGACTATGTACAACTAGGCTTGGTACTGATCATCCCTGCAAAGTTTCAATGAAATCCGGCCAAATGAAGGCCCTTTCGTCTTAATGAGGCCAAGATATAGCATATTTCAGAAAATCAAGGGTCATGACTCCTATGTAAATGGTCCAATCTGGAAGTTTTTCGAACATTTTCAAGCTTTCATTGATATTAACAAGCTGGTAAAATTTCTTAAAGATCGGATGAAAGATGAAGGCCTTATCATCTTAACGAGGCAAAATATAGAATTTTTAACTAAATCAAGGGCCATAACTCCGCTGTTACTGGTCCGATCTGGCTGGTTTTCGAACTTGACCGAGCTGTCATTGGCAAAGTTTTGCAAAGATCAGATGAAAGATGAAGGCCCTATCGAATTAACGAGGCAAAATATAGCATTTTTGACTAAATCAAGGGCCATAACTCCGCTGTTACTGGTCCGATCTGGCTGATCTTCGAAATGTCCGAGCTTTCATTTATATAAACAATCTGGTAAAGTTTGGTAAAGATCAAATGAAAGATAAAGGCCCTATCATCTTAACGAGGCAAAATATAGCATTTTTAACTAAATCAAGGGCCATAACTCCACTGTTAATGGTCCGATCCAGCTAGTTTTCGAACTAGTCCTAACTCTCATTTATATAAACAATCTGGTAAAGTTTGGTACAGCTTGGATGAAAGATAAAGGCCCTATCATCTTAATGAGGCAAAATATAGCAATTTTAACTAAATCAAGGGCAATAACTCCGCTGTTAATGGTCCGATCTAGCTGGTTTTCAAACTTGTCCGAGCTTTCATTGATATTAACAATCTGTGCCAGTTTGGTAAAGATCAAATAATAAATGAAGGTGCTAGAGTGTTCACAAGGCTAAATATGGCATTTTTCAGCAAAACAAGGGCCATAACTCCGGTGAAATTATTTCGATCTTGCCGGTTTTCGAAGTTGTCCGAGCTTTCATTGATATAAAGACACTGGCAAAGTTAAGTAAAGTTCCGATTAATATTGAAGGCCCTAGAGTGTTCAGAAGGCAGAAAACAGCATTTTCAGAAAAAACAAGGGCCATAACTCCGGTGTTACCAATCCGATTTAGCTGGTTTTCGAACTTGTTTGAGATTTCATTGATATTAACAATCTGTTCAAGTTGGGTAAAGTTCAAATAATAAATGAATGTGCTAGAGTGTTCACAAGGCAGAAAATGACATTTTTCAGAAAAAACAAGGGTCATAACTCTGGTGTTACTGAACCAATTTAGCTGATTTTCAAACTTGTCCAAGCTATCATTGGTGTTAACAATCTGTGCAAGTTTGGTAACGATCAAATAATAAATGAAGGTGTTAGAGCGTTCACAAGGCAGAAAATGGCAATTTTCAGAAAAAACAAGGGTCATAACTCCGGTGTTACTGATCAGATTTGGCTGGTTTTCGAACTTGTCCGAGCTTTCATTGATATTAACAATCTGTAAAAGTTTGGTAAAGATCAAATAATACATGAAGGTGCTAGAGTGTTCACAAGGCTTAATATGGCATTTTTCAGCAAAACAAGGGCCATAACTCCGGTGAAATTTATTCCATCCGGCTTGTTTTCGAACTTGTCCGAGCTTTCATTATTACAAAGACATTGGCAAAGTTTCGTAAAGATTTGATTATTAATGAAGGCCCTAGAGTGTTCACAAGGCAAAAGTTAACAGACGGACGGACGACGGACGGACGACGGACAACTCGCCATCCCATAAGCTCTGCTGGCCTTCGGCCAGTAGAGCTAAAAATTACTTTCAACTACCCGTAATCTAACAATTAATATAAATGATTGCAAAAATTCAAAAAATGTAGAAAATGTAGAAAACCTAACGGGATGCCGAGAGTTTAAAACAAGAGGCCCAAGAGGGCCTGTGGACGCTCTACTGGCTCAAGATAAAGTTTATGTATAAGTGGCCATAAGTCTTTCAAAAATCATTCAACCAGAACATGGCAATGACAGGTGCAACTAGGCTAAGTGCAGATCATCCACGCCAAGATTCGCTGAAATCTGGCAAAGAGTTCAGAAGAGACTTATCTGGACAAAGTTTGTGTATTAAAACATTTAAAGGGTCACAACTCTGCCAAAAATCATTCAACTAAAATATGGCGAAGATATGCACAACTAGGCTTGATACTGATCATCCTTGTCAAGTTTCGTCTGTATCCAGCCAGGGGTTCAGGAGAACTAGCCCAGAAAAACTCTGGTGTTACTGATCCGATTTAGCTGGTTTTCGAACTTGTCGAAGCTATCATTGGTATTAACCATCTGTGTAAGTTTGGTAATGATCAAATAATAAATAAAGGTGCTAGAGTGTTCAAGAGGCAGAAAATGGCATTTTTCAGAAAAAACAAGGGCCATAACTCTGGTGTTACTGAACCAATTTAGCTGATTTTCGAACTTGTCGAAGCTATCATTGGTATTAACCATCTGTGCAAGTGTGGTAATGATCAAATAATAAATGAAGGTGTTAGAGCGTTCACAAGGCAGAAAATGGCAATTTTCAGAAAAAACAAGAGCCATAACTCCGGTGTTACTGATTTGATTTGGCTGGTTTTCAAACTTGTCCGAGCTTTCATTGATATTAACAATCTGTGCAAGTTTGGTAAAGATCAAATAATAAATTAAGGTGCTAGAGTGTTCACAAGGCTTAATATGGCATTTTTTAGCAAATCAAGGGCCATAACTCCGGTGAAATTTATCCGATCTGACTGGTTTTCGAACTTGTCCGAGCTTTCATTGATATAAAGACACTGGCAAAGTTTAGTAAAGATTCGATTAATAATGAAGGCCCTAGAGTGTTCACAAGGCAAAAGTTAACAGACGGACGACGGACGGACGACGGACGGACGGACGGACGACGGACGACGGACAACTCGCCATCCCATAAGCTCTGCTGGCCTTCGGCCAGTAGAGCTAAAAATTAAGATTGCCATATGTCTGGTTAACAATTCATTGATCTGTTTTTTGGAGTTTTTATCACTTCTACAAATGTTAATTAATACTTTTAATCATTTTTTTTGTTTAAATTTCTATGTTGAAATGTTAAAAGTGGAACTTACCCACAGTGCACCACTACCGGAGCCCTGCTGTCCTCGTAATGTGGTCTTGTGTCGAGTACAAACTTTACAAAAGCTAGAGGTTCAGGAGTAGCTACGTCTGGCCAACACGTCAACCAAAAGTGATGCACCTCACGCTTCAAATTTCTCTAAAATAAATGATTGAAATAGACAGCTTAGTAACAAGAGCTGTCTGAATTAGGACAGAATGATCGGCTATTCAAAGTCTGTTTATAAACAAGAAGCCCAAGAGGGCATGTGGATGCTTTACTGGCTAAAATGGCTCTTATTACAGGTAAGAGGATGAGGTGTCGTAATATGGCTAGTTTCCAAACTTTTCCGAGCTTTTATTGAAATAAACATTTTGAACAAGTCTGGAAAATGAAGGACCTATAATGTTAATAAAGCATTATTATGGCTCCCCCACACAAAGTGTGGTAGGGGAGTCATATTGATTTTGTGCTTTCTGTCTGTCTGTAGGTCTGTCTGTCTGTCTGTGTGTGTCACAAACGATGTCCGATCAATAACTAGAGAATGGTTGGACCTAGGGTCCTCAAACTTGGAAGGATGGTTGGTCATGACAAGTAGATGACCCCTATTGATTTTGGGGTCACTAGATCAAAGGTCAAGGTTGCGGTGACATTGACTATCAAAACGATGTCCGATCAATAACTAGAGAGTGGTTGCACCTAGGGTCCTCAAACTTGATAGGATGGTTGGTCATGACAAGTAGATGACCCCTATTGATTTTGGGGTCACTAGGTCAAAGGTCAAGGTTGCGGTGACATTGACTATCAAAACGATGTCCGATCAATAACTAGAGAGTGGTTGGACTTAGGGTCCTCAAACTTGGAAGGATGGTTGGTCATGACAAGTAGATGACCCCTATTGATTTTGGGGTCAAAGGTCAAGGTTGCGGTGACATTGACTATCAAAAAGATGTCCGATCAATAACTAGAGAGTGGTTGGACCTAGGGTCCTCAAACTTGAAAGGATGGTTGGTCATGACAAGTAGATGACCCCTATTGATTTTGGGGTCACTAGGTCAAAGGTCAAGGTTGCGGTGACATTGACTATCAAAACGATGTCCGATCAATAACTAGAGAGTGGTTGGACTTAGGGTCCTCAAACTTGGAAGGATGGTTGGTCATGACAAGTAGATGACCCCTATTGATTTTGGGGTCACTAGGTTAAAGGTCAAGGTGACATTGACTATCAAAACGATGTCCGATCAATAACTAGAGAACGGTTGGACCTACGGTCCTCAAACTTGGAAGGATGGTTGGTCATGACAAGTAGATGACCCCTATTGATTTTGGGGTCACTAGGTCAAAGGTCAAGGTCGCGGTGACCTTGACTATCAAAACAATGTCCGATCAATATCTAGAGAACGGTTGGACCTAGGGTCCTCAAACTTGGAACGACGGTTAGTCATGACAAGTAGATGACCCTATTGATTTTGGGGTCAAAGGTCAAGGTTGCGGTGAAACGATGTCCAATCAATAACTAGAGGCCGTAGGTCTGTCTGTGTCACAAACGATGTCCGATCAATAACTAGAGAATGGTTGGACCTACGGTCCTCAAACTTGGAAGGATGGTTGGTCATGACAAATAGATGACCCCTATTGATTTTGGGGTCACTAGGTCAAAGGTCAAGGTCGCGGTGACCTTGACTATCAAAACGATGTCCGATCAATATCTAGAGAACGGTTGGACCTAGGGTCCTCAAACTTGGAACGACGGTTAGTCATGACAAGTAGAGGGGTCACTAGGTCAAAGGTCAAGGTCGTGGTGACCTTGACTATTAATACGATGTCCGATCAATAACTAGAGAACGGTTGGACCTAGGGTCCTCAAACTTGGAAGGATGGTTGGTCATGACAAGTAGATGACCCTATTGATTTTGGGGTCAAAGGTCAAGGTTGCGGTGAAACGATGTCCAATCAATAACTAGAGAATGGTTGGACCTAGGGTCCTCAAACTTGGAAGGATGGTTGGTCATGACCAGTAGATGACCCTATTGATTTTGGGGTCACTAGGTCAAAGGTCAAGGTTGTGGTGAAACTATGTCCGATCAATAACTAGAGAATGGTTGGACCTAGGGTCCTCAAACTTGGAAGGATGGTTTGTCATGACCAGTAGATGACCCCTATTGATTTTTAAATATTTTTTAATTTCATTTTTTTTTTAATTTTTTTTTTTTTAATTTTTTTATTTTTTTTATTTTTTTTTTTTTTTATTTTTTTTTAATTTTCGCATAAGAAGTTTTAGGGTCGGCCATTTAAAAAAATAGGGTCGGTCGGGTTACTTGAACCACACATATTTTTTTATGTGGCCTTACTGATACAGATAGTAGATACAGTCACAGGGATATTGAATATCAAAACGATCTCAGATCAATAAAGAACAGTTGGACCTAGAGTCGTCAATTATGTCTGTTCGGGCGAGTGGGGGAGCCATACGTTTTTGTCCCATGGACAATAACAATTTCTAGTTTTATTGTTTTTTTCCGCAAGGAAAAGGTCTAATGTAGCCATGTACCATTTGATTAACAGCATCATATAATACGTACAATATAATTATAGCGGAAATTCTCGAATTGCGTTTCTTTTTTCCTTTAGTATATACTAGTATTAACTGGTTTTATTTAGAAAGAACGCCAGACGTTTCAGTCATGTAAGTATAGCATTTCTTCAGCGAGTAAAGTAATTTAATGGATGTGTACCGCACATATCTATATCATATCCATGTCATAATACTGTTCACTTTTCTTATTTGTGTGTTTAATTTAATCTTTTATAGTGTCAGCATACCATTTATCTAGAATTTCAGTATCAGGGGTGTAGCGTGTCCATTTCCCAACATACTCACAGATGTGGGAGGGGGCAGCACAATATCCCTCTACCTTCACTTTCAATTCATTCTTTTTCTTTTGTTTAGACTTATTGTGTTCATTTATGTTCGATTTTTCAATGTTACTCACGTGAGAATTTGAGTATGCCACACTACGCTGCTGAAAATTAATATTTATTTTATGATAAGCTGTGAAATTCTCCATTATATAGCAGAGATTTCATCCGGTAAAATATAAAGTTGTATTTGTTCGCTGCCGGAACTACTTTTTCGCCCAGTGTAAAAAATAAATAAATCTATACCGCGTATCATGATTACCTCAATATCCATGATCTCAAGCGTACAGTCTACGTAGTCCTGCTGCACATCCTTCTTCTTCAGCGTCACCGTGAAGTCCCCATACTCCCTCATGCTGTCCGTTACTTCATCGTTCGGCCAGTAACACGTACTCTGTCTTGGCTACGGGAAACAAGATCGGACATATCTGTGTACCGGTATGTTACAAGTAATTAACAATGCATGCAGAATGTAAAACACATAACTAGCACCTAAACAAACTTAAATTTCAAAATATAATTTAAAGAATGTGTATGTTTAACGGCTTGAACAATCTTTCAGTCATATCATGATGGCGTCTACTTGTAGCAGTGACGTAATTGCTCAACTTTATAGTGCTGCCACACTGGAATACCACTCTGTACAAACATGCCATGATACCACACCCAGAAATATTACACTTACTTCGGGCCGACCATCCTAGCACTGCTCTTTATATGCTGAAGTTCAAGCAATGAAGCTGCTGGTACTATTTTATGAATTTTTGACTCTGTAGAGGATTGAACCCACAGCCTCCCACATGCCACCACCGCAGTTATACCACTATGCCACCCCCATGGTTATACCACTATGCCACCACCATGGTTATACCACTATGCCACCACCACAGTTATACCACCATGCCACCCCCATGGTTATACTACTATGCCACCACCACGGTTATACCACTATGCCGCCACCACAGTTATACCACTATGCCACCACCACTGTTATACCACTATGCCACCACCATGGTTATACCACTATGCCACCACCACGGTTATACCACTACGCCACCACCATGGTTATACCACTATGCCACCACCATGGTTATACCACTATGCCACCACCACGGTTATACCACTATGCCACCACCACAGTTATACCACTATGCCACCACCACAGTTATACCACTATGCCACCACCACAGTTATACCACTATGCCACCACCACAGTTATACCACTATGCCACCACCACGGTTATACCACTACACCACCACCATGGTTATACTGCTATGCCACCACCATGGTTATACCACTATGCCACCACCACAGTTATACCCCTATGCCACCACCACGGTTATACCACTATGCCACCACCATGGTTATACCACTATGCCACCACCATGGTTATATCACTATGCCACCACCACAGTTATACCACTATGCCACCACCACAGTTATACCACTATGCCACCACCATGGTTATACCACTATGCGACCACCACAGTTATACCACTATGCCACCACCATGGTTATACCACTATGCCACCACCATGGTTATATCACTATGCCACCACCACAGTTATACCACTATGCCACCACCACAGTTATACCACTATGCCACCACCATGGTTATACCACTATGCGACCACCACAGTTATACCACTATGCCACCACCAGTTATACCACTACACCACCACCATGGTTATACCGCTATGCCACCACCATGGTTATACCACTATACCACCACCACGGTTATACCACTATGCCACCACCACAGTTATACCACTATGCAACCAGCACGGTTATACCACTATGCCACCACCATGGTTAAACCACTATGCCACCAGCACGGTTATAAAACGCATATGATGGACATAACGATATACCATTAAAACTCAACAAGAACCAACTAGTGAAGTATTGTGCCGAAAAATATCCCCTACCAGAGGATTAAAATTTCATAAAAAAAATCATTTAGATGCAATTCTTGTCAACACACGAGTTAGCGAAATGGTCCTCGTTCTTATATACTCGTGCTCCGCACTCGTTTTTATATTGGGGCCATTTCTCTACCTCGGGAGATATTTCACGTATCTCAAAAACACTGGGTATTAAACTCTATATCTCACAGAGTAAACAGAACTCCGGGTATGACAACATGATCCTCATATTATCATAAATATGCATGAACGTTTTCTTATTTCAGATATCAATTTAAATATTGCTTTATCTATATAATGCAATTATAAGATGGTGACTAGTAAGCCAAGTTAGGCTGGGTATATCCAATTTTGCTCAATGTTGCCTATATGCTTTATATATGTATATTTTATGAACAGAACAGAACAGAACAGATATTTTATTAAGATTTGTATATAGTACATCATCATACAAACATTACATACAAATACATTAAACATATAGTCACGTAATAGATATAAAAGATTTTCTTTTACAAATAAATGTTGAATTATATTACTTTAGTTCACATTTGTAATACAATATTCCTTAAAGATTATGAAATTTAATAGAATGAGAATGAACAACATGCTTAAACATTTAAAATTGATTTTCTTATTTCTAAGGCTTCCTTGGTATATTTTGAAATTTTATATAATACAGTTTTATTATGAGAGCTAATCAAATCTAAAAACTTGAACATTGATGGTCTTTGGTAATAATACTTTTTCAAATACTGCTTACGCAAATCTACAAAACATGGACATATACATATAAAGTGAAACTCATCTTCTATAACGCCTGAATTACAACAAAGGCAATATCTTTCATTTTTTGGTATTCTATTTCTATCATAACGCCCAGTTTGAATTCTAAGAGGATGAACAGAAAGTCTTAGTCTAGTATAAAACAATCTCAAATTACAAGGTAATATATCAAGATAGTTTTCATAGTCAAATTGCATTTTTACTAAGCTATAGTTTTCAAGAACTGTACTATTTTCTATAGAACTAAACCATTCCTGAATAAAATTATCAATAACTTTTTGCTTAAAAATATTTGGAAATACTTTGGGGTTTACAAAATGATTGTTCTCAAATATATCGGTAAATCCGTAATTATTTAACATGGTTTTAACGTTTGATACCCAGTTCTTACATCCTTTATTACAATCATTTAGCCCTTGTTCGTATACTTTTTTTATTATTATATTATCAGTATTAATAATTTTACACCAATAACTTATTATCCTTGCATATCGTGATATATATAAGGGATATCTACCCAGCTCTCCGTAAACACCCACAGTACATGTATTCATTTTAATATTCAATAAATGTTTACAGAATTTTAAATGTATTCGCTCTATAACTTTCGACCTTGTATACCCCCAGATTTCGCTTGCATAATTTAAAATAGAACCAACGAACGCATCAAACAACTGACATAGTAGTTTTGGCTTTAAACGAATTTTTTTACAGTTAAATAATAGAGTGTTTAATGCCTTAAGCGCCTTGCCGACTAAGTGTTCTTGGTTTAAGCTGAAATTACCAGTATAATTAAAAATATTTCCAAGATAGTTAAAATCATTAACAACTTCTATTATGTTACCTATATGTCCTACATATGTAATATTTTGTAAAATATGTATTTGTCACTGAAATAAATAAATATACATACATACAACTGCATTAAAAAAATGCGAAATATTGTGAAACAAAATGGCTGCCTATAGTTATCATTACCTTTCCTGTGGGAAGTACAGGATTCAACATAAGTATTGCTCTGGACTGTTGCTCCCACACCATCCTCCAGAAATCTTCCACTGTGTTCACAAGAGGCGACTGTGTCGCGATGTAGGCTCCTTTGTCTCCCTTATATCCCTGCATTAAATTAAAAAAATGGCAAAAACATATATATATCATCCCGCCAAATACAGTCAAATTTTACAACATATGTGTTTCTCAACCTTCTGACGATGAGGTATATATCTAATTTAAATATTTTGAGAATCCAAACTCTATAGACACAGTATAACCGGCTTTAACCATGCAGTCAGACCAAACCCCAAAACTGGAACGTCGAATTAAGAGTTACCATCTCATAAAATTAATTTTATGCATATTCAATCACGGGTATTTTAAGAACCCTTAAATAAACCTATACTCTTAATCAGCACATATACATTATTATATGACCTGAACACCTGAAAAGAGTTTTGATAAACGATTTTGTAGTGTAATTTTGCAGCTAACAATGGCGGGTCAGTTTCTTTAACAGTATGCTTGTGTTCATACAGAGGTTAGCTGGCATGAATATTGATGTAGTATTAAATACTTATCATGACATGAAGCAGGTAGTCAGACCTGTACCATGCACATAACTGTCATATACCATGTGCTGGTGCTTACTATGGCATGAAGCAGGTAGCTAAACCTGCACCATGCACATAACTGTCATATACCACGTTCTGGTGCTTACCACGGCATGAAGCAGGTAGCCAGACCTGTACCATGCACACAGCTGTCATATACCGCATTCTGGTGCTTACCATGGCATGAAGCAGGTAGCCAGACCTGTACCATGCACAAAGCTGTCATATACCATGTTCTGGTGCTTACTATGGCATGAAGCAGGTAGCCAAACCTGCACCATGCACATAGCTGTCATATACCATGTTCAGGTGCTTAAAATAGAATGAAGCATATAGCCAGACCTGCATCATGCACATAGCTGTCATATACCACGTTCTGGTACTTACCATGGCATGAAGCAGGTAGCCAGACCTGCACCATGCACATAGCTAGACATATACCACATTCTGGTGCCTACCATGGCATGAAGCAGGTAGCCAGATGTGCACCATGCACATAACTGTCATATACCACGTTCTGGTGCTTACCATGGCATGAAGCAGGTAGGCAGACCCATACCATGCACATAGATAGTCATATACCACGTTCTGGTGCTTACCATGGCATGAAGCAGGTAGCCAGAGCGGCACCATGCACATAGCTGTCATATACCACGTTCAGGTGCTTACCATGGCATGAAGCAGGTAGGCAAACCCATACCATGCACATAGCTAGTCATATACCATGTTCTGGTGCTTACCATGGCATGAAGCAGGTAGCCAGACCTGCACCATGCACATAGCTAGTCATATACCACATTTTGATGCTTACCATGGCATGAAGCAGGTAGCCAGACCTGCATCAAGCACATAGCTGTCATATACCACATTCTGGTGCTAACCATGGCACGAAGCAGGTAGCCAAACCTGCACCAAGCACATAGCTGTCATATACCACATTCTGGTGCTAACCATGGCATGGAGCAGGTAGCCAGGCCTGCACCAAGCACATAGCTGTTATATACCAGGTTCTGGTGCTTACCATGGCATGAAGCAGGTAGCCAGACCTGCACCATGCACATAGCTAGTCATATACCACATTCTGGTGCTTACCATGGCATGACACAGGTAGCCAGACAGGTAGCCAGACCTGCACCATGCACATAGCTGTCAAATACCATGTTCTGGTGTTTCCAAGGCATGAAGCAGGTAGCCAAACTGGCACCATGCACATAGCTGTCATATACCATGTTCTGGTGCTTACCATGGCATGAAGCAGGTAGCCAAACCGGCACCATGCACATAGCTGTCATATACCATGTTCTGGTGCTTACCATGGCATGAAGCAGATAACCAGACCTGCACCATGCACATAGCTAGTCATATACCACATTCTGGTGCTTACCATGGCATGAAGCATTTAACTAGTTGTACACCATGTAGTAATAAATACTTGACATAAAGCTCGAGGCCAGCTCTACATCATGCCAGTATGAAGCCAGTTGTACACCATGTAGTAATAAAAACTTGACATATAGCTCGGGGCCAGCTCTACATCATGCCAGTATGTAGCCAGTTGTACACCATGCAGTAATAAAAACTTGACATAAAGCTCGAGGCCAGCTCTACATCATGCCAGTACGCAGCCAGTCGTACACCATGTAGTAATAAATACTTGACATAAAGCTCGAGGCCAGCTCTGCATCATGCAAGTACATAGCAAGTCATACTTCATGTAGTAATAAATACTTGACATAAAGCTCGAGGTCAGCTTTAAATCATGCAGGTACGTAGCCAATCATACACCATGTAGTAATAAATACTTGACATAAAGCTCGAGGCCAGCTTTACATCATTCAAGTACGTAGCCAGTCGTACACCATGTAGTAATAAATACTTGACATAAAGCTCGAGGCCAGCTCGACATCATGTCAGTACATAGCCTGTCATACACCATGTAGTAATAAATACTTGACATAAAGCTTGAGGCCAGCTCTACATCATGCCAGTACGTAGCCAGTAGTACACCATGTAGTAATAAATACTTGACATAAAGCTCGAGGTCAGCTCTACATCATGCCAGTACATAGCCAGTCGTACACCATGTAGTAATAAATACTTGACATAAAGCTCGAGGCCAGCTCTACATCATGCCAGTACGTAGCCAGTCGTACACCATGTAGTAATAAATACTTGACATAAAGCTCGAGGCCAGCTTAACATCATGCCAGTACGTACCCAGTAGTACACAATGTAGTAATAAATACTTGACATAAAGCTCGAGGCCAGCTTTACATCATGCAAGTACGTAGCCAGTCGTACACCATGTAGTAATAAATACTTGACATAAAGCTCGATGCCAGCTCTACATCATGCCAGTACGTAGCCAGTCGTACACCAATTACAAGAGCATGTATTAATACTTACCGTCACATAATTAGCGTTAATGTAGTCCGACAGGTCACCTTCTCTTTTCTTTAATCTGACTCTAGTATGTTTGTCTGAAATATTAAATATGAAAATCAAACTTACTTCTTGCTAAAAGTTAAACTTATTAAAGGAGTTGTAGAAAACTAATTCTATGTAAGAAACAGATAATTGTGAATTATTACAGAGTTAACATTGAAATTTGAAATTTTGCGATGGCATATCAGTTGTTTAATGTGTGCACATTTTGTTTAATCTCGAACTGTCATTTCTTTTGTGGTAGAACCGGTACTATATACGTCCCGCTATCCGTAAGAATCGGACACTTTCTCACTTGACAAGTCGAGCTCTCAGCGAGATAGTTTTAAACGCAGTGTCTTTACTATCACAGCCACAGAGGCACTCTGTCTTAGAGGCTATACACTGCTATTACAAAGGGTCTGAATGTCCCACCACAGAGGCACTCTGTCTTAGAGGCTATACACTGCTATTACAAAGGGTCTGAATGTCCCACCACAGAGGCACTCAGTCATAGTGGCTATACACTGCTATTACAAAGGGTCTGAATGTCCCACAACAGAGGCTATCTGTCTTAGAGGCTATACACTGCTATTACAAAGGGTCTGAATGTCCCACCACAGAGGCACTCTGTCTTAGAGGCTATACACTGCTATTACAAAGGGTCTGAATGTCCCACCACAGAGGCACTCAGTCATAGTGGCTATACACTGCTATTACAAAGGGTCTGAATGTCCCACAACAGAGGCACTCTGTCTTAGAGGCTATACACTGCTATTACAAAGGGTCTGAATGTCCCACCACAGAGGCACTCTGTCTTAGAGGCTATACACTGCTATTACAAAGGGTCTGAATGTCCCACCACAGAGGCACTCAGTCATAGTGGCTATACACTGCTATTACAAAGGGTCTGAATGTCCCACCACAGAGGCACTCTGTCTTAGAGGCTATACACTGCTATTACAAAGGGTCTGAATGTCCCACCACAGAGGCACTCAGTCATAGTGGCTATACACTGCTATTACAAAGGGTCTGAATGTCCCACCACAGAGGCACTCTGTCTTAGAGGCTATACACTGCTATTACAAAGGGTCTGAATGTCCAACTTAATAAATTGTTAGCCTTTTTTCTCTCTATTTTACTTACGAGGCAAAACGTTGGCAAATCTGTTCTTGTCTTCCTCTCCAACAGGTACACTGGACAGTCCGGGGTTGTCAAACGGTATGGTCTGTATCATAGAGGGCAAGTGTCAAAATTACACAGTTATACAGAAATACACACTCACATCAACAACACAGCTAATGGCACAAATTAGCAATCATATTATTATGTTGGCACACGGTAATATTGATGTTTTTAAAAACTTGCAATGTCCCGTACCCCCAAGGTGGCCCCAGTGGGTGGAGCCAAATTCCCAGACCGTGCTGCACCCCTCAAGTCATAAAAAAAAAGAAAAAAGTTAGCCCTCAGTGGGATTTGCACCCACAACCTCAAATTCCCAATATAGAATATTGTATAATTAAGAAAATAAAGGCAGAATATGGCATTTTTAAGGTAAATAAGGTAGTCGCCGTGAAGAGATTCTCCTCTCGGCACATATGTCAGAGGGACATAACATTTAGTATTACACAAACACACACACACTTCAATGCTCTATACAAACTTCAAGATTGCCTTGTGCCCTTTAAAAGCAACAAATGTTTGTATAGATAAAATGAGTATTTCAAGATAGTTTTCAGAGACAAAGCCAGGAAGTCATAAAATAATACATTATTCAAATTATATTTAATTTCAATTCTGGTCATTCAAAACGACTTAACACAAGTAAAGTCAAACCTTATCAAGAGACCACCTGTATAAAGAGACCACCTGCATTGTTTCATTTCCGGATTGTATAAATTGTTAAATAAAAATGAATCTGTATTAAGAGATTACCTGCTTAAAGAGACCAATTCCCCCTTAAAACAGTCTAGATTGTAGTTTTAAAATTAAAATGAACCTGTATTAAGAGGTGGTACTGTTTTAAGCGACCAATTCCCCCTTAAAACAGTCTAAGTCAGTCCTCAGAACACACCGAGTTGCATCATAATGGCATGACGTAATGTTATAATACCAGAAAGTGATGTCATGATAGAAACAACCAAATGAAAATATGAATGATTGAATGGTGTTTTATGGCACGTCGACACATATATAGGTCATATTGCACGCAAAAACTGGTGAAGGATGGAAAAATTAAATAGTAAGTTATTAAAAACTAATGTAAAAATATATTGTTAAAACTATTTACTTATAAGAGATAATATGGTAAAAGTAGTAACTATCTATATGTAGGGCAACAAATGCCCGTCAAAATATGAATGAAACATTCTGATTGGTTCAGTGATAAAAATTTGACCAATGAAAACAGTTAATTTAAAACTTATTACATTCTCAGAACACACTGAGGTTTTACTGGACATTGAGGTTCTTGAAATCCAGAAACACAATATCCTAATAATAAAATAATTCTAAAATTATTTAATAGACTGTTTAAGTGGTCTGCAAATACCAGTTTGACTGAAGAATTAATTATTGATGAGAATGTAAGAATGTTCGTGTTGGTACCTGAAATTCCTCATGTATACCAGTGACGTCCATGCAGAAATTGGCAAGAATTGCAAAGTTCACCAGGTGAGAATGTTCCTTTGGTTCAGGCTGAAAATATGTAGCGTAATGTAAATATGGCTCACTAAAGGGACTGCGGTATTTAACAAAAGGCGTGGTCACTACTACAGTCGGGGAGATAACTCCCAATTTTTTTATTTTTTTTATTTTTTTATTTATATCATCATTTTGCATTACAATGGCATTTTGTGAAGCGTCTTTTATAGATATCACAAAGGTGATTCTCTTTTTATAACTTGGGATTCCTTTACAAAAAGACTTGTTGTAATTCATAAATATTAATTATTGCACTTCATTCTTAATTATTAATTGTTTTTTCATCTAGATCATTAAACAATTTCACATCAAAATTGGCTTACCGGTAAGTGTAAATGGCAAGGTTTGATAAGAGGGTATTTTGGCCCCTAAAATATTCAAAATGTAAATGACATTATTTTACTCTAATTCAGACCTTAGAGGAATTGTTGGTAAAACTGGTGCCTGATCATATTCAATCTTCAAAATATATTTTTATTTATTTATCTGGACGATTTAAGCATGGGTCTCAAAAAATGGCATTTTTGGTAATTTTGTCATATTTTGTAGATTTTGTATCTTTCTGGGCAAAGTTTTGATCCTAAAAACATAGAGCACCTTTGAGCACAAAGTTTTTCGCCTGATGATATGTCTCTATAAAGCACCTGTATTAAAAAAAAATCAGCTGTTGTCGAGGGTGCACACTATATTTCCAAGATCAAAACCTGAGTAAAAACTGCTAAAGAAAAGCTTTTTGAAAAAAAGGCCTTGTTTGTGAGGGTTTTAAACTAATTTAGAGCCTTCATATTTACTTTTAATGAGTTTAAATAATGATTTGGTCTATTTGTAGGTAAAATAGGTATTAAAAATGTGTGCATGCACAATTTCAATATTGGGGGCCAATATTGCTCCTTATCATACCGAGTCCTTTTGCGTAAACTATAAGGGTGTTCCACTTGTGTCGCCTGCCGTGTGCTTATTTCAGCAAGTACAGTCTAACTATATATTTGGAGACAGGCGGTGCAATCCTTCATGAATTATGGAGTTTTTTTTTTAAGTGTTAAAGTTCATGAAAAGGGGCATAAATCTGCATTGGATAGATGAAAAGGAAAAACTGTATAAAGTTTAATGACTATAGGTCAATATTTTGCAAAGTTATGAGCTAGGTTAGGTTAGGTTGCGGGTTAAAGTTTTATAAAAAGGGGTATAACTCTGCAAAAACTGAAGTCAGAATTATTGGACATGTGTAACAACATTTCTTTGGTTAAGATGAAGATGTGTGTGAAATTTCATGAACATAGATAAACTCCTTTTCAAGTTATGGCCAGTTATGAGCTTGGTTAGGTTGCAGGTTAAAGTTTTATAGAAAGGGGCATAACTCAGAAATTCAGGCTCCACTTAAAAAGGGTTAAAGTTGGGAAGGTGCCGAAATTCAGGCCACAAATAAGAAGGGTTAAAGTTGGGAAGGTGCCAAAATTCAGGCCCCAATTAAGAAGGGTTAACGTTATCTACAGTTACCACTTCCTCATGGTTGTCAAGGGCCGGGTTCCAATATCCGCTGTTTGGGCGTGACTTGGGAATCACCCCTAGGGCCACATGGTCCATGCTTTGTAATGAGGCTCGATGACCGGTGTAAGGACGCATCTTCTTGGCTGCTACGCGCCGATGTATTATCACCTACAAAGGTCAATACAAAATTTTAACAGCTAAATATATAGGTAAATAAATGCTTTGCCTTAGACATAATCACTTTAGTTTCAAAAAGTGTTTTAAAAGCATCTGATTTTAGGTTATCACTCAGTGCAAGTTCTATAATTTAACGGAATGTGTTTTTGTTTCATAGTACCATGCAGTCACAGACCTAACAAGTTTGCGACTCACAACGGACGGACGGACGAACGAAGAAAGTCATTAAATTTTCTATATACCCCGCTTTCAAGAAGGTGGGAGATAATAACAAAATATGATTACGTCTATGTACTACCGGTAGTTCAATGGCTAAGAAATCACAATATAACAATAAATTCACATTAAATGCATATAATATACACATATTACATGTACAATATATTTAATGTTGAATTTCCAAATCGATAAATCAGTTAAAATCTAACCGCTCAGCTGGGCCAGATATGTTTTTAAATGAGTTTCTGATACATGGTAAAAATACGTTATTGCCTACTATTCGATTACTATTTAATAAAGCGTATGACATTGGATATTTCCCAGATGCATGGTCAGAAGGTTACGTTATTCCATTGCACAAAAAGGGTAGCATAAACTGTGTCGATAACTATAGAGGTATTAAGCTGTTTAGGGAAACTTTTCACTCGTGTTCTTAATAATAGACTTTCAAAATGGGCCGAAACTTATTTTGTGTACATTGAAGCACAGGCAGGCTTTAGGCCAAATATGAGTACGGTCGATAATGTGTTTGTGCTACATGGTTTAATTACACATATTTTAAATCAAGGTAAACGCCTGTATTGTGCCTTTTTTGATTTCTCTAAAGCTTTTGATTATGTGGTTAGGGATAATCTATGGTATAAACTTGTTCAATTAGGTCTGCGCGGGAAAATACTAAATATCATAAAATCCATGTATACTGCTGTGAAATCAAGAGTTAAATACTGTAATAAACTAAGTAATGAGTTTGTATGTTCACTGGGAGTGCGACAGGGAGAATGTTTATCACCTCTATTGTTTTCACTATTTATAAATGATATAGAAGACGAATTTGTACGTAAAGGATACCAAGGTTTAGATATTGATACTTGTAAATTATTCATGCTTTTATATGCGGATGATATTGTTCTTTTCTCTGAATCTACAGATGGTTTACAAAGTGGGTTAAATTTTATGTTTGAATACTGTGAAAGATGGAAATTAAAGGTTAACCCATCAAAATCTAAAGTTATGATTTTTAAGAAAGGAGGTCAATTACCCAGGAACTTAGTGTTTTCATATAACGGAAGTATAATAGAAATTGTAAATAAATTTGTTTACCTGAGAATTGTTTTTACAACAGATGGGTCTTTTGCAGCAACCCAAACAGCATTGGCGGGGCAAGCTCAGAAAGCAATTTTAAAATGAACAAATATTTACATAAATTCACGTTTTTGTCACCAAAACACAGGTTAGATTTGTTTGATAAATTAATTTCACCTATATTAAATTACGGTAGCGAGGTGTGGGGTTTTATTCAAGGAAGTGCTATAGAAAGGGTTCATATACAATTTTGTAAGAAGATGCTAGGGGTCAAGAAAACAACACAAAATGATTTTATATATGGTGAACTTGCTCGATCTTCTTTTGTGAAACGTCGACATTATAACATTATTAAATACTGGTTGAAACTGTTACATACTGAAAAACGTAAATATTCTAGAATTGTTTATGACATGCTTTTATTAGATTTAGAAATACTACCGAACAAAATAAGTTGGGTAACACTACTTCGGGATTTATTAGCATCCCTGGGCTTTTATGAAGTCTGGGTTAACCAAATTGTTGGTGAACCTAAATTATTCTTATTTGTTGCGAAACAGAGAATTCATGACCATTTTTTACAAGACTGGCATAGTAGACTTGAAAATTCTAGTCGTGCATTATTTTATAGAAATATTTATGAATTTAGGCTTCAGCCATATTTAGGAAAAAATTATTTTTTTAAGTATTTAAAGGTTTTTGCACAGTTCAGAGTATCATCTCATAGGTTAGAGGTTGAAGCTGGCAGATGGTCAAGACCAACTAGTACTCCTTTCCATGAAAGAAAGTGTAAGATATGTGATATTTTAGAAGATGAATATCACTTCATTCTAGAGTGCAGTTTATATAAGGAACTAAGGTCGTTATATATCCATCCGTATTACTGGAGAAGACCAAATATGCTTAAACTTGTTGAATTGTTAAAAAGTCAAAATATGTCGGTTTTAAACAAATTGGGTATATTCATCTACAAGGCATTTAAATTAAGAAATGAAATATTATATTTTGATAATTAGCATGGTTATTTATTTTGTAAGTACTGTATTAGTATATTTGTGTATGAGTATACATGTATTCGAGTATGTATTTAAGGGTTTAAGTGTGTGTATGTGTGGATAAGTTTATATATAACATGTAATACTTTTGAGGCAAAATATTAAGTAGATGTTTAATAAAGGTTGCAAGATATTTTTACTACATAGTGAAGTTGTGAACACCTTCTCCACGATAGAAGTTCATATTGTTATTCATTGAGATAATGCATACCAGGCTATTGTTATGCGTATTTCAGTTTTGTATTATTGCTTATTTGTGTCTTAAAATATCACTGTCTGTCATTATTATATTATCATATTTGTACCTCACGGGCAGATGCCTATTGGATTTGAAATAAACTATTCAATTCTATATTTTATAACACTGGTGTGATATATAATAGATTCCTGTCAACTCTATTGCACTGGGCATTAGACAAACACATTTTTTTGTTAAATCATGCTCACATGCTTATGTTCTACATTCTCATGCATTCAGAAATTTGTACCAAATCTTCATTTGTCTGCATTTTTTACAATAAAGCAATGATACACATAAAATCAACAGTCACAATTAAGCATGCAACTTTTTATTTCTGGGACGTCGAAATGTGCATTAAAATATGTGTTAACGGCTCAAAAATTATCATGTGACTTAAATGAATATCAATAAAATGTATGATCTTTTGAACAGTATTACATTCATGAAATTCAACTACAGATCGTCTCGGGCTTCTGGGTGCCCACTCCCTGACTTCCGCCCCTAGGTACCCCATCTAACTTTCGACTTCCATTGGGCCTTGAAAGCTATGATAAATATGACAAAGAAACTACCACCTGGAGAACAATGATCACGACGCAGCAACATCCCCCGACCGCTGCTATGACTATCACCATGGTAACCCCTGTCGGCATCTCCTTGGCGCTGGGATGTTCCTCAGTTTCCGGAGACTGGGCTACCTGCCTCATGTCATTCAGGTGTACTTCTACTATCTGAAGAAAAGGGATTTTTGTTTCAAATGACAAAATGGTGAGTTATTAATAATTATTATAGCATGCTGAAAATAAAAAAGTTGTAGTATAATAAAATAAATATTGCATCTCAGTGAGGGTGACAGTGGATTTTGTTAACCCTTAACCCGCTACATATATATAATGGACTGTTCTTGCTTTGAATTAAGACCATTCCATTTATGTGACAAATGTGCGAGTTACTCACAGGCTGATCTGGGTTTACAGTGGACGCAAAGGCTATTATAGTCATGCTTAGCGGGTAAAGGGTTAACCTGCATCGAAAAATAATGTTGACATCAGAATGATGCGTCTCGGTTGATATTATTTTCCTCTGTGAGGTTGACAATTATTCAAGATTTGGAACACTCAGGTTTTTATCCCTTGGTTATAATAAGAGCCACATGGGATTGCAAATAAAGCAAAATGTGAAATTTTAAAAGAAAAAAATTAAAAGCGAGGGTATAAGGTTTCAAGGCCGTGGAGCATAGGATAATATGGGGAAATCGTCCTCCTGGTTGGAAAAATCACATGTATAAAAAATAATTAGATATTTTAAAGGGACTCTCGGCAATCTTGAGATGTTTGTCAAGCACTGAAATATTTACGTCTCGATTTATTTATCTGGTATCATTTTGACTTTAAACCTTCTTGCATATAATTAAATAAAATTTTAGAGTTTTTAATTTTTTTGTCGTATTCTACCATTAGTTTACATATATTATTGGTGCAATATTATCAACAGTTAATATGCAAAAACAATTTGCTTTATACTATTCTTATAATTACTATTAATGATTGAAAAAGCACAATTTATGTAATTTTAGAAAAAAACGCAGTTTATTTAGAAAACTAACGGGATGCCTCAATTTTTTTTTTTAAAAATATCACTTTAATACAGTCACATAAATAATCCTCATCTACTGTATTTCCCTTAATAATAGTGCCCGGGCGCTATGCAAAATGACAAGGGAGCGCTCTTTTAAAAAAATAAAAACATGTTATGGTTATACAAAAATATTGAAAATCCATTGAATCTTTATTTTGTTTGTTTGATGTTTGCATACAAATGATCGAAATTATATTTTTTATTTTTTATTTTTTAAGTTGTGTGTATGGGATAAGGGGAGGGGTGTGCTTCTATTAGGGGTGGCACTCTTATTAGGGAAACTACGGTAAATCTCATGCCTCCTAAAGGCACTTGAACATGAGAGGGTTTCCTCCAGGTTCCAGACACACAATTATGCTGTAATCTGAACCAGCAGAAGTGGTTTGTATTGTATGACACTGCTCTTGTTCCCTTAAGTGTCGAAGGAGTAAAGTATTATTTAATGATGATGAAATTATGAAATGCCATACATTGTGTTTGTAATTGACTGATAAAGAATGGGAACGATATAATCCTAATGATCTTTTCTTTATAGAATTTATTTTGTACAACAACAGATATATAATTATTTAAAATCTCATACAAATACAGTTGGTTAAATTCCAAAATCGGAAATAGTAATAGACCTTTCAAATTTTCTGCCACAACATTGGGCAAATTAACGATGTGACAGCAAAAAGGGGGTTAGACATCAATGATGACACCGGTGTAGGGAATTAGACAGTACCCCAAACCAACATGGAGATATTGGATATTAAGTATATCGGTAGACTGTGGAATTACACCTAAACGTTGCTCCTAGGGAACAGAATTTGACTGTCAATTTGTTCATTTGTCTAATACCCCTTTGTATGCCCAGCATGCCCCTACCTCCTCTCCACCTCCCAGTTGTGGAAAACATTGATAGGTGCATAACTCACACAAAACTAGTCTTACAGCACAATGTCTTGCCATTACCATTATTCGTCAGACCTTTTTAATTGTGTATTTCAAATGTTATCATACTTAGCCAATGACGTCTTAATTTTTTTTATTTTTTTTCGGCTTACTGCAGTACACTTTGATTATAAAGCATAAAATAAAAATAAAAGTTGTTGCATTGTCGTGAATAACAGATTTTATTTCATCTCGAAGTGATCAAACTTTAATATTTTCACGAATAAAACGTTTTCACACTTCTCGATGACAAAAAATCTGTTATTCACTCCAAAACATCAAAATTAATATCCTCTATATATTTATTTCATTCTACTTTTCTCAGCAGTTTTCTAAAGACAAAAGGCATATCACTAAGAATATGTAAGTTATCTTATTAATGATTGATTTAAAATGTTAATTAAAAAAAAGTATTCCAAAAATTCTCAGTAAAAATATGATGAAATGTCACAAAAAATGCACAACATACATCTGTGTACATCTGTGTTTTCCATTCTTGCACTTTAGAAACTGCTATATATGGCTCTTAATGGAAGATTGATTAGTTTCAAATGAGTTCTCTCGTTAAATAAAGTCTTGATTATTATTCTTATTTAAGAAACCACCTGTATTAAGACACCACATGCTTTAAGAAACCACCTGTATTAAGACACCAACTGTATTAAGACACCACCACCTGTATTAAGACACCACCTGCTTTAAGACACA
The DNA here is from genome assembly GCA_037043455.1 of Cyrtodaria siliqua. NCBI lineage: Eukaryota > Metazoa > Mollusca > Bivalvia > Adapedonta > Hiatellidae > Cyrtodaria > Cyrtodaria siliqua. The sequence continues at coordinate 153,274 of JAWPHD010002837.1, read as the reverse complement.
ACCTGCTTTAAGACACCACCTGTATTAAGACACCACCTGCTTTAAGACACCACCTGTATTAAGACACCACCACCTGTATTAAGACACCACCTGCTTTAAGACACAACCTGCTTTAAGACACCACCTGTATTAAGACACCACCACCTGCTTTAAGACACCACCTGTATTAAGACACCACCACCTGTATTAAGACACCACCTGTATTAAGACACCACCTGTATTAAGACACCACCACCTGTATTAAGACACCACCTGCTTTAAGACACCACCTGCTTTAAGACACCACCTGTATTAAGACACCACCACCTGTATTAAGACACCACCTGTATTAAGACACCACCTGTATTAAGACACCACCACCTGTATTAAGACACCACCACCTGTATTAAGACACCACCTGCTTTAAGACACCACCTGCTTTAAGACACCACCTGTATTAAGACACCACCACCTGTATTAAGACACCACCTGCTTTAAGACACCACCTGTATTAAGACACCACCACCTGTATTAAGACACCACCTGTATTAAGACACCACCTGTATTAAGACACCACCTGTATTAAGACACCACCTGCTTTAAGACACCACCACCTGTATTAAGACACCACCTGTATTAAGACACCACCACCTGTATTAAGACACCACCTGCTTTAAGACACCACCTGTATTAAGACACCACCACCTGTATTAAGACACCACCTGTATTAAGACACCACCTGTATTAAGACACCACCTGCTTTAAGACACCACCTGTATTAAGACACCACCTGTATTAAGACACCACCTGCTTTAAGACACCACCTGTATTAAGACACCACCTGTATTAAGACACCACCTGTATTAAGACACCACCTGTATTAAGACACCACCTGCTTTAAGACACCACCTGTATTAAGACACCACCTGTATTAAGACACCACCTGTATTAAGACACCACCTGTATTAAGACACCACCTGCTTTAAGACACCACCTGTATTAAGACACCACCTGTATTAAGACACCACCTGTATTAAGACACCACCTGCTTTAAGACACCACCTGTATTAAGACACCACCTGTATTAAGACACCACCTGTATTAAGACACCACCTGTATTAAGACACCACCTGTATTAAGACACCACCTGCTTTAAGACACCACCTGTATTAAGACACCACCTGTATTAAGACACCACCTGTATTAAGACACCACCTGCTTTAAGACACCACCTGTATTAAGACACCACCTGTATTAAGACACCACCTGTATTAAGACACCACCTGTATTAAGACACCACCTGCTTTAAGACACCACCTGTATTAAGACACCACCTGTATTAAGACACCACCTGTATTAAGACACCACCTGTATTAAGACACCACCTGCTTTAAGACACCACCTGTATTAAGACACCACCTGTATTAAGACACCACCTGTATTAAGACACCACCTGTATTAAGACACCACCTGTATTAAGACACCACCTGTATTAAGACACCACCTGTATTAAGACACCACCTGCTTTAAGACACCACCTGTATTAAGACACCACCTGTATTAAGACACCACCTGTATTAAGACACCACCTGTATTAAGACACCACCTGCTTTAAGACACCACCTGTATTAGGACACCACCACCTGTATTAAGACACCACCTGCTTTAAGACACCACCTGTATTAAGACACCACCACCTGTATTAAGACACCACCTGCTTTAAGACACCACCTGTATTAAGACACCACCTGTATTAAGACACCACCTGTATTAAGACACCACCTGCTTTAAGACACCACCTGTATTAAGACACCACCTGTATTAAGACACCACCTGCTTTAAGACACCACCTGTATTAAGACACCACCTGTATTAGGACACCACCTGTATTAAGACACCACCTGTATTAAGACACCACCTGCTTTAAGACACCACCTGTATTAAGACACCACCTGTTTTAAGACACCACCACCTGTATTAAGACACCACCTGCTTTAAGACACCACCTGTATTAAGACACCACCTGCTTTAAGACACCACCTGTATTAAGACACCACCACCTGTATTAAGACACCACCTGTATTAAGACACCACCTGTATTAAGACACCACCTGCTTTAAGACACCACCTGTATTAAGACACCACCTGTATTAAGACACCACCTGCTTTAAGACACCACCTGTATTAAGACACCACCTGTATTAAGACACCACCACCTGTATTAAGACACCACCTGCTTTAAGACACCACCTGTATTAAGACACCACCTGTATTAAGACACCACCTGCTTTAAGACACCACCTGATTTAAGACACCACAACCTGTATTAAGACACCACCTACTTTAAGACACCACCTGCATTAAGACACCACCTGTATTAAGACACCACCTGCTTTAAGACACCATCTGTATTAAGACACCACCTGCTTTAAGAAACACCTGTATTAAGATATTACATGCTTCAACAGACCATCTTTCTTTAAAGAGACAACCTGTGTTAAGAGATCACCTTCTTGGAGAGACCACTGTGTCTGTTCCCAATTTTGCGCTTCCCTTTAGTGGCCTCTTAACACAGGTTTGACTGTACGTTACCTTTAAAGATGGTGGAATACTTGTAGTACATATAGTACATTTAACAGTCAAACCTGCTCAAGAGATCAACTGCTTTAACAGACCACTGTGTCTGTTCCCAATTTTGCTCTTCCCTTTTAGTGGCCTCGTAATACAGGTTTAAATATACCTTATCTTTACGGTTATTGCAACCCAGATGTTTAAGGTCTCTTAATACAGGTTTAAATATACCTTATCTTTACGGTTATTGCAACACAGATGTTTAAGGTCTCTTGATACAGGTTTAAATATACCTATCTTTACAGTTATTACAACCCAGATGTTTAAGGTCTCTTGATACAGGTTTAAATATACCTTATCTTTACAGTTAATTGCAACCCAGATGTTTAAGGTCTCTTGATACAGGTTTAAATATACCTTTTCTTTACGGTTATTGCAACCCAGATGTTTAAGGTCTCTTGATACAGGTTTAAATATACCTTATCGTTACAGTTAATTGCAACCCAGACATATAGGGTCTCTTAATACAGGTTTAAATATACCTTATCTTTACGGTTATTGCAACCCATATGTTTAAGGTCTCTTAATACAGGTTTAAATATACCTTATCTTTACGGTTATTGCAACCCAGATGTTTAAGGTCTCTTGATACAGGTTTAAATATACCTTATCTTTACAGTTATTGCAACCCAGACATTTAGGGTCTCTTAATACAGGTTTAAATATACCTTATCTTTACAGTTATTGCAACCCAGATGTTTAAGGTCTCTTGATACAGGTTTAAATATACCTTATCTTTACAGTTATTGCAACCCAGATGTTTAAGGTCTCTTGATACAGGTTTAAATATACCTTATCTTTACAGTTATTGCAACCCAGATGTTTAAAGGTCTCTTGATACAGGTTTAAATATACCTTATCTTTACGGTTATTGCAACCCAGATGTTAAAGGTCCAATGATACAGGTTTAAATATACCTTATCTTTACGGTTATTGCAACCCAGATGTTTAAGGTCGCTTGATACAGGTTTAAATATACCTTATTGTTACAGTTATTGCAACCCAGATGTTTAAGGTCTCTTAATACAGGTTTAAATATACCTATCTTTACAGTTATTGCAACCCAGATGTTTAAAGGTCCCTTAATACAGGTTTAAATATACCTTATCTTTACGGTTATTGCAACCCAGATGTTTAAGGTCTCTTGATACAGGTTTAAATATACCTTATCTTTACAGTTATTGCAACCCAGATATTTAGGGTCTCTTAATACAGGTTTAAATATACCTTATCTTTACAGTTATTGCAACCCAGATGTTTAAGGTCTCTTAATACAGGTTTAAATATACCTTATCTTTACGGTTATTGCAACCCAGATGTTTAAGGTCTCTTGATACAGGTTTAATTATATATTATCTTTACGGTTATTGCAACCCAGATGTTTAAGGTCTCTTGATACAGGTTTAAATATACCTTATCTTTATGGTTATTGCAACCCAGATGTTTAAGGTCTCTTGATACAGGTTTAAATATACCTTATCTTTACGGTTATTGCAACCCAGATGTTTAAGGTCCAATGATACAGGTTTAAATATACCTTATCTTTACGGTTATTGCAACCCAGATGTTTAAGGTCTCTTGATACAGGTTTAAATATACCTTATCGTTACAGATATTGCAACCCAGATGTTTAAGGTCTCTTAATACAGGTTTAAATATACCTATCTTTACAGTTATTGCAACCCAGATGTTTAAAGGTCCCTTAATACAGGTTTAAATATACCTTATCTTTACAGTTATTGCAACCCAGACATTTAGGGTCTCTTAATACAGGTTTAAATATACCTTATCTTTACGGTTATTGAACCCAGATGTTTTAAGGTCTCTTGATACAGGTTTAAATATACCTTATCTTTACGGTTATTGCAACCCAGATGTTTAAGGTCTCTTGATACAGGTTTAAATATACCTTATCTTTACGGTTATTGCAACCCAGATGTTTAAGGTCTCTTGATACAGGTTTAATTATATATTATCTTTACGGTTATTGCAACCCAGATGTTTAAGGTCTCTTGATACAGGATTAAATATACCTTATCTTTATGGTTATTGCAACCCAGATGTTTAAGGTCTCTTGATACAGGTTTAAATATACCTTATCTTTATGGTTATTGCAACCCAGATGTTTAAGGTCTCTTGATACAGGTTTAAATATACCTTATCTTTACAGTTATTGCAACCCAGACATTTAGGGTCTCTTAATACAGGTTTAAATATACCTTATCTTTATGGTTATTGCAACCCAGATGTTTAAGGTCTCTTGATACAGGTTTAAATATACCTTATCTTTATGGTTATTGCAACCCAGATGTTTAAGGTCTCTTGATACAGGTTTAAATATACCTTATCGTTACAGTTATTGCAACCCAGATGTTTAAGGTCTCTTAATACAGGTTTAAATATACCTATCTTTACAGTTATTGCAACCCAGATGTTTAAGGTCTCTTGATACAGGTTTAAATATACCTTATCTTTACGGTAATTGCAACCCAGATGTTTAAGGTCTCTTGATACAGGTTTAAATATACCTTGTCTTTACGGTTATTGCAACCCAGATGTTTAAGGTCTCTTGATACAGGTTTAAATATACCTTATCCTTATGGTTATTGCAACACAGATGTTTAAGGTCTCTTGATACAGGTTTAATTATACCTTATCTTTATGGTTATTGCAACCCAGATGTTTAAGGTCTCTTGATACAGGTTTAAATATACCTTATCTTTACAGTTAATTGCAACCCAGATGTTTAAGATCTCTTGATACAGGTTTAAATATACCTTATCTTTACGGTTATTGCAACCCAGATGTTTAAGGTCTCTTGATACAGGTTTAAATATACCTTATCTTTACGGTCATTGCAACCCAGATGTTTAAGGTCTCTTGATACAGGTTTAAATATACCTTATCTTTACAGTTAATTGCAACCCAGATGTTTAAGGTCTCTTGATAGAGGTTTAAATATACCTTATCTTTACGGTTATTGCAACCCAGATGTTTAAGGTCTCTTGATACAGGTTTAAATATACCTTATCTTAACGGTTATTGCAACCCAGATGTTTAAGGTCTCTTGATACAGGTTTAAATATACCTTATCTTTACAGTTAATTGCAACCCAGATGTTTAAGGTCTCTTGATACAGGTTTAAATATACCTTATCTTTACGGTTATTGCAACCCAGATATTTAAGGTCTCTTGATACAGGTTTAAATATACCTTATCTTTACGGTTATTGCAACCCAGATGTTTAAGGTCTCTTGATACAGGTTTAAATATACCTTATCTTTACAGTCAATTGCAACCCAGATGTTTAAGGTCTCTTGATACAGGTTTAAATATACCTTATCTTTACGGTTATTGCAACCCAGATGTTTAAGGTCTCTTGATACAGGTTTAAATATACCTTATCTTTACGGTTATTGCAACCCAGATGTTTAAGGTCTCTTGATACAGGTTTAAATATACCTTATCTTTACAGTTATTGCAACCCAGATGTTTAAGGTCTCTTGGTACAGATTTAAATATACCTTATCTTTACAGTTATTGCAACCCAGACATTCAGGGCCCCTTAATACAGGTTTAAACAGACCTTATCTTTACGGCAACCCTCTCTTAATACAGGTTTAAATATACCTTATCTTTACAGTTAATTGCAACCCAGATGTTTAAGGTCTCTTGATACAGGTTTAAATATACCTTATCTTTACAGTTATTGCAACCCAGATGTTTAAGGTCTCTTAATACAGGTTTAAATATAACTTATCTTTACAGTTATTGCAACCCAGATGTTTAAGGTCCCTTGATACAGGTTTAAATATACCTTATCTTTACGGTTATTGCAACCCAGATGTTTAAGGTCTCTTGATACAGGTTTAAATATACCTTATCTTTACGGTTATTGCAACCCAGATGTTTAAGGTCTCTTGATACAGGTTTAAATATTCCTTATCTTTACGGTTATTGCAACCCAGATGTTTAAGGTCCCTTGATACAGGTTTAAATATACCTTATCTTTACGGTTATTGAAACCCAGATGTTTAAGGTCTCTTGATACAGGTTTAAATATACCTTATCTTTAAGGTTATTGCAACCGAGATGTTTAAGGTCTCTTAATACAGGTTTAAATATAACTTATCTTTACAGTTATTGCAACCCAGATGTTTAAGGTCCCTTGATACAGGTTTAAATATACCTTATCTTTACGGTTATTGCAACCCAGATGTTTAAGGTCTCTTGAGACAGGTTTAAATATACCTTATCTTTACGGTTATCGAACCCAGATGTTTAAGGTCCCTTGATACAGGTTTAAATATACCTTATCTTTACGGGTATTGCAACCCAGATGTTTAAGGTCTCTTGATACAGGTTTAAATATACCTTATCTTAACGGTTATTGCAACCCAGATGTTTAAGGTCTCTTGATACAGGTTTAAATATACCTTATCTTTACAGTTAATTGCAACCCAGATGTTTAAGGTCTCTTGATACAGGTTTAAATATATACCTTATCTTTACGGTTATTGCAACCCAGATATTTAAGGTCTCTTGATACAGGTTTAAATATACCTTATCTTTACGGTTATTGCAACCCAGATGTTTAAGGTCTCTTGATACAGGTTTAAATATACCTTATCTTTACAGTTAATTGCAACCCAGATATTTAAGGTCTCTTGATACAGGTTTAAATATACCTTATCTTTACGGTTATTGCAACCCAGATGTTTAAGGTCTCTTGATACAGGTTTAAATATACCTTATCTTTACGGTTATTGCAACCCAGATGTTTAAGGTCTCTTGATACAGGTTTTAATATACCTTATCTTTACAGTTATTGCAACCCAGATGTTTAAGGTCTCTTGATACAGATTTAAATATACCTTATCTTTACAGTTATTGCAACCCAGACATTCAGGGCCCCTTAATAAAGGTTTAAACAGACCTTATATTTACGGCAACCCTCTCTTAATACAGGTTTAAATATACCTTATCTTTACGGTTATTGCAACCCAGATGTTTAAGGTCTCTTGATACAGGTTTAATTATATATTATCTTTACGGTTATTGCAACCCAGATGTTTAAGGTCTCTTGATACAGGTTTAAATATACCTTATCTTTATGGTTATTGCAACCCAGATGTTTAAGGTCTCTTGATACAGGTTTAAATATACCTTATCTTTATGGTTATTGCAACCCAGATGTTTAAGGTCTCTTGATACAGGTTTAAATATACCTTATCTTTACAGTTATTGCAACCCAGACATTTAGGGTCTCTTAATACAGGTTTAAATATACCTTATCTTTACGGTTATTGCAACCCAGATGTTTAAGGTCTCTTGATACAGGTTTAAATATACCTTATCTTTACGGTTATTGGAACCCAGATGTTTAAAGTCTCTTAATTCAGGTTTAAATATACCTTATCTTTACAGTTATTGCAACCCAGATGTTTAAATGTCTCTTGATACAGGTTTAAATATACCTTATCTTTACGGTTATTGCAACCCAGATGTTTAAGGTCCAATGATACAGGTTTAAATATACCTTATCTTTACGGTTATTGCAACCCAGATGTTTAAGGTCTCTTGATACAGGTTTAAATATACCTTATTGTTACAGTTATTGCAACCCAGATGTTTAAGGTCTCTTAATACAGGTTTAAATATACCTATCTTTACAGTTATTGCAACCCAGATGTTTAAAGGTCTCTTAATACAGGTTTAAATATACCTTATCTTTACGGTTATTGCAACCCAGATGTTTAAGGTCTCTTGATACAGGTTTAAATATACCTTATCTTTACAGTTATTGCAACCCAGACATTTAGGGTCTCTTAATACAGGTTTAAATATACCTTATCTTTACAGTTATTGCAACCCAGATGTTTAAGGTCTCTTAATACAGGTTTAAATATACCTTATCTTTACAGTTATTGCAACCCAGATGTTTAAGGTCTCTTGATACAGGTTTAAATATACCCTATCTTTACAGTTATTGCAACCCAGATGTTTAAGGTCTCTTAATACAGGTTTAAATATACCTTATCTTTACGGTTATTGAACCCAGATGTTTTAAGGTCTCTTGATACAGGTTTAAATATACCTTATCTTTATGGTTATTGCAACCCAGATGTTAAAGGTCTCTTGATACAGGTTTAAATATACCTTATCTTTACGGTTATTGCAACCCAGATGTTTAAGGTCTCTTGATACAGGTTTAATTATATATTATCTTTATGGTTATTGCAACCCAGATGTTTAAGGTCTCTTGATACAGGTTTAAATATACCTTATCTTTACGGTTATTGCAACCCAGATGTTTAAGGTCTCTTGATACAGGTTTAAATATACCTTATCTTTACAGTTATTGCAACCCAGATGTTTAAAGGTCTCTTGATACAGGTTTAAATATACCTTATCTTTACGGTTATTGCAACCCAGATGTTTAAGGTCCAATGATACAGGTTTAAATATACGTTATCTTTACGGTTATTGCAACCCAGATGTTTAAGGTCTCTTGATACAGGTTTAAATATACCTTATCGTTACAGTTATTGCAACCCAGATGTTTAAGGTCTCTTAATACAGGTTTAAATATACCTATCTTTACAGTTATTGCAACCCAGATGTTTAAGGTCTCTTGATACAGGTTTAAATATACCTTATCTTTACGGTAATTGCAACCCAGATGTTTAAGGTCTCTTGATACAGGTTTAAATATACCTTGTCTTTACGGTTATTGCAACCCAGATGTTTAAGGTCTCTTGATACAGGTTTAAATATACCTTATCCTTACGGTTATTGCAACACAGATGTTTAAGGTCTCTTGATACAGGTTTAATTATACCTTATCTTTATGGTTATTGCAACCCAGATGTTTAAGGTCTCTTGATACAGGTTTAAATATACCTTATCTTTACAGTTAATTGCAACCCAGATGTTTAAGGTCTCTTGATACAGGTTTAAATATACCTTATCTTTACGGTTATTGCAACCCAGATGTTTAAGGTCTCTTGATACAGGTTTAAATATACCTTATCTTTACGGTCATTGCAACCCAGATGTTTAAGGTCTCTTGATACAGGTTTAAATATACCTTATCTTTACAGTTAATTGCAACCCAGATGTTTAAGGTCTCTTGATAGAGGTTTAAATATACCTTATCTTTACGGTTATTGCAACCCAGATGTTTAAGGTCTCTTGATACAGGTTTAAATATACCTTATCTTTACGGTTATTGCAACCCAGATGTTTAAGGTCTCTTGATACAGGTTTAAATATACCTTATCCTTACGGTTATTGCAACACAGATGTTTAAGGTCTCTTGACACAGGTTTAAATATACCTTATCTTAACGGTTATTGCAACCCAGATGTTTAAGGTCTCTTGATACAGGTTTAAATATACCTTATCTTTACAGTTAATTGCAACCCAGATGTTTAAGGTCTCTTGATACAGGTTTAAATATACCTTATCTTTACGGTTATTGCAACCCAGATATTTAAGGTCTCTTGATACAGGTTTAAATATACCTTATCTTTACAGTTATTGCAACCCAGATGTTTAAGGTCTCTTGATACAGGTTTAAATATACCTTATCTTTACAGTCAATTGCAACCCAGATGTTTAAGGTCTCTTGATACAGGTTTAAATATACCTTATCTTTACGGTTATTGCAACCCAGATGTTTAAGGTCTCTTGATACAGGTTTAAATATACCTTATCTTTACGGTTATTGCAACCCAGATGTTTAAGGTCTCTTGATACAGGTTTAAATATACCTTATCTTTATAGTTATTGCAACCCAGATGTTTAAGGTCTCTTGATACAGATTTAAATATACCTTATCTTTACAGTTATTGCAACCCAGACATTCAGGGCCCCTTAATACAGGTTTAAACAGACCTTATCTTTAAGGCAACTCTCTCTTAATACAGGTTTAAATATACCTTATCTTTACAGTTAATTGCAACCCAGATGTTTAAGGTCTCTTGATACAGGTTTAAATATACCTTATCTTTACAGTTATTGCAACCCAGATGTTTAAGGTCTCTTAATACAGGTTTAAATATAACTTATCTTTACAGTTATTGCAACCCAGATGTTTAAGGTCCCTTGATACAGGTTTAATTATACCTTATCTTTACGGTTATTGCAACCCAGATGTTTAAGGTCTCTTGATACAGGTTTAAATATACCTTATCTTTACGGTTATTGCAACCCAGATGTTTAAGGTCTCTTGATACAGGTTTAAATATTCCTTATCTTTACGGTTATTGCAACCCAGATGTTTAAGGTCCCTTGATACAGGTTTAAATATACCTTATCTTTACGGTTATTGAAACCCAGATGTTTAAGGTCTCTTGATACAGGTTTAAATATACCTTATCTTTAAGGTTATTGCAACCGAGATGTTTAAGGTCTCTTAATACAGGTTTAAATATAACTTATCTTTACAGTTATTGCAACCCAGATGTTTAAGGTCCCTTGATACAGGTTTAAATATACCTTATCTTTACGGTTATTGCAACCCAGATGTTGAAGGTCTCTTGAGACAGGTTTAAATATACCTTATCTTTACGGTTATCGAACCCAGATGTTTAAGGTCCCTTGATACAGGTTTAAATATACCTTATCTTTACGGGTATTGCAACCCAGATGTTTAAGGTCTCTTGATACAGGTTTAAATATACCTTATCTTTACGGTTATTGCAACCCAGATGTTTAAGGTCTCTTGATACAGGTTTAAATATACCTTATCTTTACAGTTATTACAACCCAGATGTTTAAGGTCTCTTGATACAAATTTAAATATACCTTATCTTTACGGTTATTGCAACCCAGATGTTTAAGGTCCCTTGATACAGGTTTAAATATACCTTATCTTTACGGTTATTGCAACCCAGATGTTTAAGGTCTCTTGATACAGGTTTAAATATACCTTATCTTTACGGTTATTGCAACCCAGATGTTTAAGGTCTCTTGATACAGGTTTAAATATACCTTATCTTTACAGTTAATTGCAACCCAGATGTTTTAGGTCTCTTGATACAGGTTTAAATATACCTTATCTTTACGGTTATTGCAACCCAGATGTTTAAGGTCTCTTGATACAGGTTTAAATATACCTTATCTTTACGGTTATTGCAACCCAGATGTTTAAGGGTCTCTTGATACAGGTTTAAATATACCTTTTCTTTACGGTTATTGCAACACAGATGTTTAAGGTCTCTTGATACAGGTTTAAATATACCTTATCTTAACGGTTATTGCAACCCAGATGTTTAAGGTCTCTTGATACAGGTTTAAATATACCTTATCTTTACAGTTAATTGCAACCCAGATGTTTAAGGTCTCTTGATAGAGGTTTAAATATACCTTATCTTTACGGTCATTGCAACCCAGATGTTTAAGGTCTCTTGATACAGGTTTAAATATACCTTATCTTTACAGTTAATTGCAACCCAGATGTTTAAGGTCTCTTGATAGAGGTTTAAATATACCTTATCTTTACGGTTATTGCAACCAAGATGTTTAAGGTCTCTTGATACATGTTTAAATATACCTTATCTTTACGGTTATTGCAACCCAGATGTTTAAGGTCTCTTGATACAGGTTTAAATATACCTTATCGTTACAGATATTGCAACCCAGATGTTTAAGGTCTCTTAATACAGGTTTAAATATACCTATCTTTACAGTTATTGCAACCCAGATGTTTAAAGGTCCCTTAATACAGGTTTAAATATACCTTATCTTTACAGTTATTGCAACCCAGACATTTAGGGTCTATTAATACAGGTTTAAATATACCTTATCTTTACGGTTATTGAACCCAGATGTTTTAAGGTCTCTTGATACAGGTTTAAATATACCTTATCTTTACGGTTATTGCAACCCAGATGTTTAAGGTCTCTTGATACAGGTTTAAATATACCTTATCTTTACGGTTATTGCAACCCAGATGTTTAAGGTCTCTTGATACAGGTTTAATTATATATTATCTTTACGGTTATTGCAACCCAGATGTTTAAGGTCTCTTGATACAGGTTTAAATATACCTTATCTTTACGGTTATTGCAACCCAGATGTTTAAGGTCTCTTGATACAGGTTTAAATATACCTTATCTTTAAGGTTATTGCAACCCAGATGTTTAAGGTCTCTTGATACAGGTTTAAATATACCTTATCTTTATAGTTATTGCAACCCAGATGTTTAAGGTCTCTTGATACAGATTTAAATATACCTTATCTTTACAGTTATTGCAACCCAGACATTCAGGGCCCCTTAATACAGGTTTAAACAGACCTTATCTTTAAGGCAACTCTCTCTTAATACAGGTTTAAATATACCTTATCTTTACAGTTAATTGCAACCCAGATGTTTAAGGTCTCTTGATACAGGTTTAAATATACCTTATCTTTACAGTTATTGCAACCCAGATGTTTAAGGTCTCTTAATACAGGTTTAAATATAACTTATCTTTACAGTTATTGCAACCCAGATGTTTAAGGTCCCTTGATACAGGTTTAATTATACCTTATCTTTACGGTTATTGCAACCCAGATGTTTAAGGTCTCTTGATACAGGTTTAAATATACCTTATCTTTACGGTTATTGCAACCCAGATGTTTAAGGTCTCTTGATACAGGTTTAAATATTCCTTATCTTTACGGTTATTGCAACCCAGATGTTTAAGGTCCCTTGATACAGGTTTAAATATACCTTATCTTTACGGTTATTGAAACCCAGATGTTTAAGGTCTCTTGATACAGGTTTAAATATACCTTATCTTTAAGGTTATTGCAACCGAGATGTTTAAGGTCTCTTAATACAGGTTTAAATATAACTTATCTTTACAGTTATTGCAACCCAGATGTTTAAGGTCCCTTGATACAGGTTTAAATATACCTTATCTTTACGGTTATTGCAACCCAGATGTTGAAGGTCTCTTGAGACAGGTTTAAATATACCTTATCTTTACGGTTATCGAACCCAGATGTTTAAGGTCCCTTGATACAGGTTTAAATATACCTTATCTTTACGGGTATTGCAACCCAGATGTTTAAGGTCTCTTGATACAGGTTTAAATATACCTTATCTTTACGGTTATTGCAACCCAGATGTTTAAGGTCTCTTGATACAGGTTTAAATATACCTTATCTTTACAGTTATTACAACCCAGATGTTTAAGGTCTCTTGATACAAATTTAAATATACCTTATCTTTACGGTTATTGCAACCCAGATGTTTAAGGTCCCTTGATACAGGTTTAAATATACCTTATCTTTACGGTTATTGCAACCCAGATGTTTAAGGTCTCTTGATACAGGTTTAAATATACCTTATCTTTACAGTTAATTGCAACCCAGATGTTTTAGGTCTCTTGATACAGGTTTAAATATACCTTATCTTTACGGTTATTGCAACCCAGATGTTTAAGGTCTCTTGATACAGGTTTAAATATACCTTATCTTTACGGTTATTGCAACCCAGATGTTTAAGGGTCTCTTGATACAGGTTTAAATATACCTTTTCTTTACGGTTATTGCAACACAGATGTTTAAGGTCTCTTGATACAGGTTTAAATATACCTTATCTTAACGGTTATTGCAACCCAGATGTTTAAGGTCTCTTGATACAGGTTTAAATATACCTTATCTTTACAGTTAATTGCAACCCAGATGTTTAAGGTCTCTTGATAGAGGTTTAAATATACCTTATCTTTACGGTCATTGCAACCCAGATGTTTAAGGTCTCTTGATACAGGTTTAAATATACCTTATCTTTACAGTTAATTGCAACCCAGATGTTTAAGGTCTCTTGATAGAGGTTTAAATATACCTTATCTTTACGGTTATTGCAACCCAGATGTTTAAGGTCTCTTGATACATGTTTAAATATACCTTATCTTTACGGTTATTGCAACCCAGATGTTTAAGGTCTCTTGATACAGGTTTAAATATACCTTATCTTTACGGTTATTGCAACCCAGATGTTTAAGGTCTCTTGATACAGGTTTAAATATACCTTATCCTTACGGTTATTGCAACACAGATGTTTAAGGTCTCTTGATACAGGTTTAAATATACCTTATCTTAACGGTTATTGCAACCCAGATGTTTAAGGTCTCTTGATACAGGTTTAAATATACCTTATCTTTACAGTTAATTGCAACCCAGATGTTTAAGGTCTCTTGATACAGGTTTAAATATACCTTATCTTTACGGTTAATGCAACCCAGATATTTAAGGTCTCTTGATACAGGTTTAAATATACCTTATCTTTACGGTTATTGCAACCCAGATGTTTAAGGTCTCTTGATACAGGTTTAAATATACCTTATCTTTACAGTTAATTGCAACCCAGATGTTTAAGGTCTCTTGATACAGGTTTAAATATACCTTATCTTTACGGTTATTGCAACCCAGATGTTTAAGGTCTCTTGATACAGGTTTAAATATACCTTATCTTTACGGTTATTGCAACCCAGATGTTTAAGGTCTCTTGATACAGGTTTTAATATGCCTTATCTTTACAGTTATTGCAACCCAGATGTTTAAGGTCTCTTGATACAGATTTAAATATACCTTATCTTTACAGTTATTGCAACCCAGACATTCAGGGCCCCTTAATAAAGGTTTAAACAGACCTTATATTTACGGCAACCCTCTCTTAATACAGGTTTAAATATACCTTATCTTTACAGTTAATTGCAACCCAGATGTTTAAGGTCTCTTGATACAGGTTTAAATATACCTTATCTTTACAGTTATTGCAACCCAGATGTTTAAGGTCTCTTAATACAGGTTTAAATATAACTTATCTTTACAGTTATTGCAACCCAGATGTTTAAGGTCCCTTGATACAGGTTTAAATATACCTTATCTTTACGGTTATTGCAACCCAGATGTTTAAGGTCTCTTGATACAGGTTTAAATATACCTTATCTTTACGGTTATTGCAACCCAGATGTTTAAGGTCTCTTGATACAGGTTTAAATATTCCTTATCTTTACGGTTATTGCAACCCAGATGTTTAAGGTCCCTTGATACAGGTTTAAATATACCTTATCTTTACGGTTATTGCAACCCAGATGTTTAAGGTCTCTTGATACAGGTTTAAATATACCTTATCTTTAAGGTTATTGCAACCGAGATGTTTAAGGTCTCTTAATACAGGTTTAAATATAACTTATCTTTACAGTTATTGCAACCCAGATGTTTAAGGTCCCTTGATACAGGTTTAAATATACCTTATCTTTACGGTTAGTGCAACCCAGATGTTTAAGGTCCCTTGAGACAGGTTTAAATATACCTTATCTTTACGGTTATTGCAACCCAGATGTTTAAGGTCCCTTGATACAGGTTTAAATATACCTTATCTTCACGGTTATTGCAACCCAGATGTTTAAGGTCTCTTGATACAGGTTTAAATATACCTTATCTTTACGGTTATTGCAACCCAGATGTTTAAGGTCTCTTGATACAGGTTTAAATATACCTTATCTTTACGGTTATTACAACCCAGATGTTTAAGGTCTCTTGATACAAGTTTAAATATACCTTATCTTTACGGTTATTGCAACCCAGATGTTTAAGGTCCCTTGATACAGGTTTAAATATACCTTATCTTTACGGTTATTGCAACCAAGATGTTTAAGGTCTCTTGATACAGGTTTAAATATACCTTATCTTTACTGTTATTGCAACCCAGATGTTTAAGGTCTCTTGATACAGGTTTAAATATACCTTATCTTTACGGTTATTGCAACCCAGATGTTTAAGGTCTCTTGATACAGGTTTAAATATACCTTATCTTTACGGTTATTGCAACCCAGATGTTTAAGGTCCCTTGATACAGGTTTAAATATACCTTATCTTTACGGTTATTGCAACCCAGATGTTTAAGGTCTCTTGATACAGGTTTAAATATACCTTATCTTTACGGTTATTGCAACCCAGATGTTTAAGGTCCCTTGATACAGGTTTAAATATACCTTATCTTTACGGTTATTGCAACCCAGATGTTTAAGGTCTCTTGATACAGGTTTAAATATACCTTATCTTTACGGTTATTGCAACCCAGATGTTTAAGGTCTCTTGATACAGGTTTAAATATACCTTATCTTTACGGTTATTGCAACCCAGATGTTTAAGGTCTCTTGATACAGGTTTAAATATACCTTATCTTTACGGTTATTGCAACCCATATGTTTAAGGTCTCTTGATACAGGTTTAAATATACCTTATCTTTACGGTTATTGCAACACAGATGTTTAAGGTCTCTTGATACAGGTTTAAATATACCTTATCTTTACGGTTATTGCAACCCAGATGTTTAAGGTCTCTTGATACAGGTTTAAATATACCTTATCTTTACGGTTATTGCAACCCAGATGTTTAAGGTCTCTTGATACAGGTTTAAATATACCTTATCTTTACGGTTATTGCAACCCAGAGTTTAAGGTCTCTTAATACAGGTTTAAATATACCTTATCTTTAAAGATGAGTGAATCCCGGAATCCTGGAATGATGGCCTTGGACGCATCAATGGTCAGTGTAATGTCCAGTTTCCCATCGACATCCACAATAAACATCTCAACAATTATCTGGTTTAAACTCCCCTCATTACTCATGATAGGGTGGGCACTGCTGCAGTACTGAAATATACAAGAATGTAGGGCAGAGCATGCTTATTAAAGCATCAAATGAAACATTTAACTAAGTTTTCTGAAGTATTTTATCTTCGGAAGCTAGAAAACATCTCAGCAACCTCCCAACAATAATCTTGTTGACCAACATATCAACACTAATCAGATTATATATGCGGAGAAAAAATAAAAAGTACCCCTTTTTCTTTCCCTTATTAAATAGACAGCAAATCAGAAAATAATAAATGATGTATATAGAATAATTAGATATACCATCACCAATAGTCCAAACAAAAGATTTTTGTGAAAAGTTCAGTACTCAAGGGAGTTATCCCCCTTTTTCTTAAACCATGTATTTTTGGTAAAAACACATAAAATCTACAAATATTACCTCAATTTGTCCAAGACAATAAATATTCTCTATACGTTGCTTTCGGGAAAAAAAAGAGAAGAAAAACACAACACCGATTGTGTAGGTAGCAGCTATTGATTATCAAATATCATCAAATTACCTCCCCTTAAGGCTTCCATAGCATCCAATAAGGAATGTCTATACTCGGTGAAGTGTGCTTAAAGACATCAAACATTGTTTAGTTAAAGCGCTGTTCAAACTGTCCCAGGCCCTCAGAAATTGGCCTATGGGAATACCAGCAAGAAAGGGGGTACATTTTTTGTTGTTGTGAGTATAGCATCTTAAAAATATTCTGTATGCCCAAGATCTTAACAATAACCTGATTGACCAACATCTCAACAATAACTTTGACTGACTAACATCTTAACCCTTATGTAATTGACCAATATATCAGCATTAACCTGACTGACCAACATCTCAACAATTGTCTGATTGACCAGCATCTCAACAATAACCTGACTAACAAACACTTCAACACTAACCTGACCAACCAGCATCTCAACAATAACCTGATTGACCATCATCTCTACCATAACCTGATTGACCTACATCTCAACAATTATCTGATTGACCAACAGTAACATGATTGCCCTACATACCAACAATAACAATAACCTGATTGACCAACACCTCAACAATAATCTGATTGACCAACATCTCAACAATTAACCAACATCTCAACAATAACCTGACTGACCAAAATCTCAAGAAATATCTGATTGACCAACATCTCAACAATAAACTGATTGACCAACATCTCAACAATAATCTGATTAACCAAGATCTCAACATTAACCTGTTTGATCACAATCTCAACAATAATCTGATTGACCAACACCCCAACAATAACCTGATTGACCAACATCTCAAAAACTGACCAACATCTCAACAATAACCTGACTGACCAAAATCTCAACAATAACCTGATTGACCAACATCTCAACACTATCCTGACTGACAAACATTTCAACAATTGTCTGACTGACAAACATCTCAACAGTTGTCTGATTGACCAGCATCTCAACAATAACCTGACTGACCAACATCTATACCACAACCTGATTGACCAACATCTCAACAACTGTTTCATTGACCAGCATCTCAACAATAACCTGACTGACCAACATCTATACCACAACCTGATTGACCAACATCTCAACAATTGTTTCATTGACCAGCATATCAACAATAACCTGACTGACCAACATCTATACCACAACCTAATTGACAAACATCTCAACAATAACCTGACCGACCAACATCTCAACAATAACCTGATTGACCAACATCTCAACAATTGTCTGATTGACCAACATATCAACAATTACCTGACTGACCAACATCTCAACAATAATCCCTTAGACCAACATCTCAACAATTGTTTCATTGACAGCATATCAACAATAACTTGACTGACAAACATCTATACCACAACCTGTTGACAAACATCTCAACAATAACCTGATCGACCAACATCTCAACAATAACCTGTTTGATCAATATCTCAACATTTGTCTGACTGACCAACATCTCAACAGTTACATGACTGATCAACATCTCAACAATAATCTGATTGACCTACATCTTAACAATAACCTGATTGACCAACACCTCAACAATAATCTGATTGACCAATATCTCAACAATTAACCAACATCTCAACAATAACCTGACTGACAAAATATTAAGAAGAATCTGATTGACCAACATCTTAAAAATAAACTGACTGACCAATATCTCAACAATTAACCAACATCTCAACAATAACCTGACTGACAAAATATCAAGATGAATCTGATTGACCAACATCTCAACAATAAACTGATTGACCAATATCTCAACAATTAATCAACATCTCAACAATAACCTGACTGACCAAAATCTCAACAATAATCAGACTGACCAACATCTCAACAATAACCTGACTGACAAAATATCAAGAAGAATCTGATTGACCAACATGTCAACAATAAACTGATTGACCAACATCTCAGCAATAATCTTATTAAAGGGGTTGATGCACTATTTTCAAACACAGTGTATTTTAAAGGGCTCTGAAAAACTTGAAAAAAGCTGAAAGAATTATCAAAATGCCATGAAAAATAAAGGAGATATGACCTATTGAAAATTTGCAAAGAACATAAATCGAGGTGGCCATCTTTGAATGATGACGTCATCGCGCCGTTTTACCATATATGGCATATTGATAAAATGTCTTTTAAAGCAAAGAAAATCACTGCAAATGAAAAATAATACTAAAATGTATACATTTTACATCAGTATATTTATTTTTAATCAATTTGCAGTGGTTTTCTTTGCTTTAAAATACATTTTGTCAATATGCCATATATGGTAAAACGGCGCGATGACGTCATCGTTCAAAGATGGCCGCCTCCATTTATGTTCTTTGCAAATTTTCAATATGTCATATCTCCTTTATTTTTCATGGCATTTTGATAATTCTTTCAGTTTTTTTCAAGTTTTCCAGATCCCTTTAAAGTAAACTGTGTTTGGAAATAGTGCATCAACCCCTTTAACCAAGATCTCAAACATATTCTGGTCAACCAAGATCTCAACATTAACCTGTTTGACCATAATCTCAACAATAACCTGATTGACCAACATCTCAACAATAATCTGACTGATCAACATCTCAACAACTGACCAACATCTTAACAATTATCTGATTGACCAACATCACAACAATAGCCTGACTGACCAACATCTCAACACTGATTTGATTGACCAACATCTCAACAATAACCTAACTGACCAACATCTCAACAATAACCTGACTGACTAGCATCTCAACAACTGACAAACATCTCAACAACTGACCAACATTTCAACAATAAACTGATAGATAACATAATCAGTTATTGCGTTATGTATTTAAATACACATGTGTAACATTAGATGTCAATAAAAAGAGGATAACATCGAAGCCAAATATTTTATTCAAACAAAAGTTGTGGCAGACATTTAATGTTGTACAGAATAAACACTGTTGATATACGCTACTCATAAATCAATATTAATTATTCATCTTTCGAAACCTTCACGCTTGACAATAGCAATCTTATCTTTTTTAAATTTTCCTAATAACAGTTGGCATTAATTGCTTTAGCATGAGCAGCAAGACATTTAAGCGAATAGGGATAAATCTGGGCTAAATCTCAATGACGTCATATATTGTGTAACCACTCAAGATGATATCCGACATAATATACCTATACTTTTGTATATATACTGTGTAAGTAATGACCTGTTTGTCCGAAATCATTGACCGTTTCAAATTATGTTTTAGAACCTACCATCATTGAGATTGAGCCGTATTTTAAGTCTCTAAAGCTTGTATTATATGTTATTCTAAATCACTTGACAACAATCCTGCAGTCCAATTGGTTGATGTTCAAAATTTGCAACTGTATACTGTATCAAAATTCAAAGGACAAGCTATTTAATCTTATAACACCAACAGCTTCATCTTTTTATAGATGTCCCCAATAACATACCTCATTCTTGATCTTGAACTGTTCATATTCCACGGATACTTGTTTCTCCGTGTGTATGATTTGCCGTAGCTCTGTGATGAAGTGGGACTTGGCGCCACAGAACTCCACCCAGCTCATTCTGATGGAGATCCTGATGAACACTGGTGGTGGTGTGGTCAACGCGGGCCTCTAAATGATAATACTGATGCTAAATGGGTTTTGTATTTTCAAATGGTTGTATTTCGGTTGGGAGTTAAAATTGACTTAAGGTATTTATCAAGTATTAAAAGTGTGTGTAGTTTTAAGGATTATAGTCCCTCTGCCGTAAGTCCATAAGGAGAATTAAGGATTATAGTCCCTCTGCCGTAAGTCCATAAGGAGAATTAAGGATTATAGTCCCTCTGCCGTAAGTCCATAAGGAGAATTTCTCAATGGCATGACACGAGAAGAGTCTAGATGATGTTTCAAGTCCATTCTAAGGCATTCAACCGTTCAAGTATGAACTGGGATAGATCTTGCTCGATGATCGGACGAGAAGCAGTGATTTCAACATGATATGGCCATAGACAAGTATTAAAATTTCACCTTGATATATTATTAATCCAGAATGACTTTGACTTTACACCTGCTTGCATATATTTAAATAAAATGTAATACATTTGGGAGTTTTCAAGTTTTCGTCATTTTGCTACCGTATGTTTAAAACAGTCTATTAAATCATTTTAGAATTATTTTATTTTTAGAATTTTGTGATGCTTGGTTTCAAGAAACTCATTACTAAATGAGTGATACAAACAGTCTTTATATGTTTCTCTTAGCAATTAAAAGGCTCATTCAGTTCTGAGAACACACTGAGTTGCATCATAATAGCAAGACGTGATGTCATAATAGCATGACGTGATGACATAATACCAGAAAGTGATGTCATGATAGAAACAACCAAATGAAAATATGAATGAAGCATTTTGATTGGTTCAGTGATAAAAATTGGGCCAATGAAACCAGTTAATTTAAAGCTCATTACATTCTCAGAACACACTGAGGTTTTACTGGACATTGAGTAATGAGGTTCTTGAAACCAAACCTAGAAACACAAAATTCTAATAATAAAATAATTCTAAAATGATTTAATAGACTTTTTTAAGTGTATTATTGGTGCAATACAATCAGGTTTTAGTTATGTCCAAAAGCAAATTGCTCTGCACTATTCAAACTATTAAAAATAATGATTTTCAAATATGGATGTTAAAAAATCTCGATGATTAGATTGTCTGTAAGGTAAGCAAGACAGTATCCCATTTTAAATTGGCAGTTTCATAACATTTTATTTTTAAAAATTTGTTAAGCCCTAAAGCCTAATATACTCTCAGCGGAAGTTATATATATAGTCAAGGGAATGTAGCGACTCAGCCAAACAAGCTATATTACTGAGAGTTCTGAAAAAACTTGGAAAAAGGTAAAATAATTATCAAAATCGGAAGATAAACAAAAAAGATATTACCATTTGTTCTAAAGATTGTTCTAAAACGAATATGGGAGCCGCAATTTTGCGAACTATGATGTCATAGTTCCAAACTACCGTTTATGGAATATTGATAAATATCATTTAATGCAAAGAAAATCTCTGCAAATGAATGCAAAATTCTTTACTGGTCATATAATGCATTATTACCCTCAAGTAAACATATTTTCATATAGTTGCTGTCATTTTACCCCTATAAATCAATAAATATTCATATTTATAAATATTCCATATATGGTCATTTAGAACTATGATGTCATACCTCTCAAAATGGCGGCTTCCACATCCGTTTCAACATAACCTTCAAATTATCATATCTTTTTTGTTTATCATCAGATTATGATAATTCTCTCACCCTTTTTCAAGTTTTTCGGAACTCTCAATAATAACAATTGTTTGACTGTGTCGCTTTAAAGAGAGACTTATGAACTATATAGAGGATATTTGTTTGTTTTGAGTGAATATAGGATTTATTTTCATCGAGAAGTGAGAAAACTTTATTTCCACGAGTGCTTGAGCACGAGCGAAAATATGTGAGTTTCCTCACTTCGAGATGAAAATAAATCCTATATTCACGACAAACCAACAAATATTCTATTTATTATATACTCGGTAAAAAAAGTTTTGGACCAGGGTATATAAAGTCATATAAAAATAAAACCAGTGGACAGAATTTAAGTATCTTTTTTTAGTAACCAAGGTCTACCCTACCCGGTTAATTTGGTACCAGAAACATTAAATTCCAAACAAGATTTGATTTTAAAAAAATATCGCGAACACACAAAGGGTCTTTAAAAAATGTTGCAAAGTCCATAAAAAGTAACAGTTACAGACATTCGAGTAACCAATAAAAACATTATTATTTTTTCGCAAACTTTCATTGTAAACGATAGTTGATCTATTGTGAATTATCAACTGAGATAATAAGGGTTATGGTCGAATGTCTAGGTTCAGCGATCATTGTACGGTTTTGAACACTGCCATGGTCCAAAACTTTTTTTACAGAGTATATAATCACAACCTTGAAACTTATGCAAAAAAAAATGCGCGAAAACAATGACGTCAATAATGTCAACAACATCAACAGCAGCATTACGTCATTTTCGGTATATCACTTGTGAAATATAAACAATGAAAATATAAGGTTTTACTTTTATCATGAAATCCACTATTTCACTGTAAAGTATATAATAAAACCACTCCTTGAGGATTTAAACACAACAAAAACAACAAATATCGTTATCTAAAGATTGAGGACATAGACCATTTAAACCTAAAAATATTGATTTTAATATCATATACTATAATAAGCTGAACACTAATTGGAACCCAACCTGTGTTGTTTTGACTGTTTGCGGGGAACCAGTAGTCACAATTGTTCTTGTTGATGCCATGATTCCTGTAGGCCTGGTACTCGATCGGTTAGTGAATCTAGTTGTGTTGGTGTTATTGTAGGTAAAGCTGGTATCCGGCTTCACAGACACTGCAGGAAATAAACCTTACTTTAGGCAGGCAGTCGGGATGTGATTATTACCCATATTTGTATTTTTTATTGAAACCAGTCAATTTGATATTTAAATAAACCGTTACAGCTCAACAAAGTTACTAATAACATAATTTGAATTATTAAGTTATCTTACGAATGGGAGGATAAGGAGCTGTGGTGGCGAAGTGGTTAGCATACTTAACTCTCGTCCCAGAAGTCACTGGTTTGATTCCTGGTTGGGTAAAGTCCCAGATTTTTCAAAGTTCTGCCGCAGCATCTCGATCGGGCCATTAAGGTACTGTGAGGGGATGTAAAGCCGTAGGTCCTGTGTGCGGGGAGACCAATACCCTGTGCATGTTAAAGATCTCGCTGAACTTCTGTGTTAATCAGTGTGATACATGTATAAAGCCTGTAAACCCTTCCTCGGTAACGAGGCTGCCGTGATAATCAACTGATTGTGTGCAGTATCAGTAAAAGCAAAGAAAGAATGAATTTAGTTTGTACCCTTTGAATCTGTAATCTTCTTCGTGGTACCCAGTGTTGAAGATTGGGTACCATTGGTGTCCATATTCGGCTTTCTCTTTGTGGTCATGGATAATGTAGGAACAGGAATCAGTGTTGTTCCATTGGTAACAGCGGATGGCTGGTGGTCAGTTCCATTAATGAATCGGGTAGTTGGGGAACCTGTCACATTGTTAAGTTCCCTGGAGGTTGTTGATGGTTCTAATGGGGGAAGTGAGACAAAAATTTGATGCAGATTGCAGAATAACAGACAAACAGCAGATAAGAGTAAATATAATATAATATATATATATATATATATATACGCCGTATTTCCCCTATTAGTAGTGCCTTCCCTATTAATAGCGCCCCCACACCAATTTTAAGAAACCTTACCTTCTTCGAAAATCCAAAAACTCTTTAAAAAACACAAAACGTTTATCTTTAATGATAATGGATTTGATTACAGGGAGTTTTTTACTATGACACTGGCTTGGTCTATCACATAAACCTTATAGCGCTGTCATCAGTTTTACCTATTATGCTTCAATGATGACAGAGTTATACTCCTTTATAATACAGTCGGGTTAAGTTTTAGTCAGTGCCAGTGTCGTAGTAAAAGATCGACTTATAGTAATTTTATAGTAAACAGTTGGGTAAGATATCGGAAAAATTTGAAAAATTTGAACCATAATAAGATCGGCCCTTTTAAACTTTGCATAGCTCCCGGGCGCTACTAATAGGGGAAACATGGTATAATAAATTAACCAATAACAGATAACAGTTAATATCAGTTTACAATAACAGATACAAAGTTTTATATAATCGAACCAAGAAGTTAAATAATATATTTATTTTATTTTTAATCAGTCTGTGTATGATTTTAACCAAAATGTTTCACTTTGTTGAACGTTATCAGTGGATGACATCGACGTCGGCAATACTTTGTTGATGTCATGACTCAGTGCTCAGCTAGTTATATTTGTGTTTGTAATTGGTTCTTAATATTCAGCAATTATTAATTTTATCTCACTGAGTAATCCTGATCTTTCACTCACAGACCTGTAATATAAAATATTAAACCAACCTGTTGATGCAGGCGTAGAACTATTGAGTCTTTCCTGTGTATGAGTTGCTATGGCCGGTTGTGTGATCACCGGGGGTGACACTGATGGTCTGGGTGTGGTAACGCTGCTGATAGTTTCTGCTACTGTCTCTCTCGTGCCACTGCTGGTATTACTTGTTGACATTATAGTGGTTGCTGCAGTTCTTGTAAAGTTGGTTCCACTGACTTCGACAGAACCTCTTTCTGCAGTGGAAGTATTAAGAGCACTTCTGGTGACTGTTCCTCTCGTAGGAGAATTACTAGATGAAGATTCGGATACAAGGACTGAGGGTACAGGAACACCAGTTATTCCGCTGGAAGTTGGGAAGTTGGAACCGTGACTGCTGCTGGTCTGCTGTTCATCCGTTGTGGAGGCTGTACTCTTGTTACTTTGATGGTCTATAACCACATCCACCGAGGCTGTAGGGAGTCTGTAGATGCTTGATGATGTGGAAGGGGAGATAACTGTTATAGATGTTGGCACTGATTGGCTGGTAACCAAATGTGTATTCCTGTCAGCAGGAAGTTGTTCTGTAGGGTTTACATGTAATGAGGAAGTCGAAGGTGATGTAGCCGTGTCTGGTGTACTGGGAGATGTTGGCATGTGTGTAACCGTGTCTGGTGTTCTTGGTGTGTGTGTAGCCATGTCTGGTGTTCTTGGAGATGATGGTGGGTGTGTAGCCGTGTCTGGTGCTCTTGGAGCTGTTGGCATGTGTGTAGCCGTGTCTGGTGCTCTTGGAGATGATGGTGTGTGTGTAGCCGTGTCTGGTGTTCTTGGAGATGATGGTGTGTGTGTGTCGAGTTGAGCAATACTTGTAGATGGGGTGGGGAGTAACATTACCCTGGTTGGTCTAACACTGATTTCTGTTTCTGAGCTTGAACTAGTAGACACGCCGGTATTCTGGCTCACAAAAACAGAGGAGGTATCATCATAATAGAAATAGTCAAGAGAGGATGACAATTCTGTGGTGTAATCAATCACAAACACCGAGGAAATACTACTAGTTGCAAAACTGGCATGCAGTGGCTCATGCTGGCTGGAATGTGATGCTTTACTTGAAAGGAATGAGGACGTGTCAGGTATAGAGTGTATGCTTGGTTCAACCTTTATCATGCTCTTAGTTGGATTGGGCACTCCATGAATTATTGGACTGAAACTCTCAGCTGCGTACGCAGAACTCCTTGTTGAGAATTGATCTCCTTCTTCTTTGTCACCTACCTTGTCTTGCTTATTTTCACCACTTCCATCATGGTTAATTTCACCTCCCTCGGTCATGCTTTCTCTCTCACTCTGCTCTGGTTGTGCCGGTGTTGGCAGAATGACTAACTTTGCTGTTGCAGTAGAGTTATGTGGTTCAGTGATAGGAAAGTTGGGGGTTGTGCCAGTTGTGGCAGAAGTTATCCCATGACTGTTTGTATGACGTGGTACTACTGGCTCGTGTTCATCATTAGTATCATGATGCCCTTGGTCATCCCTGCCTTTATTGATAGGAACATCAACACCTGACTCTACACCAGTATGTTCATTATTCTCATCTACTGCATGATCACCAGAATTTTCCTCTAAATGATTTAATGAACTGATCTCAGTTTCCGGATTTTCATGACCTGAACTGTCACCAGCATTTGGTGTTTCTCCAGCAGAAGTATGACTACCTCCAGAATTTGATGTTTCACCAGCAGAAGTATGACTGCCATCCACTGATTCAACATTAGTTCCATTTATTTCTGATCCACCAGTGGAATGACCAGCGTTTATTGTCTCACCACTTGACCCGTGGTCAGTATGTGTTGATTCAATTCCAGGTCCATGACCAGCCTCACCGCTAGAATCATGGTCAGTTTTCACTGTTTCACTACTAGATCCATGGCCAGTTCCAATAGTTTCAGCACTCGCATTCACTGAACTGTCATGACCCGGTAGCCTGCCGACCTCACTACTAAGCAAAAATGGATGTTGCTCATATTCTGGATGTTCCTCATGATCAACAGAGCTAGAATTCACACTAACTTTTCCGGCGGGAGCGTCCCCATCAGAACCTTGTCTCCCTCCAGTACCTTCTCCATCGAACATAAAATGGTGGTTTTCACTTCCATTACTCCTAGTTTCAAAGTGATCATAATCCAGATCTCTTCTGCCATGTATTTGTCCAAGCTCTGTTGGATTGAGGTGACCTTGTTCAAGATCGTGTCTATCACCTTGACCTTCAATATCAATATCTCCATGGAGATCTACCCCGGAATCAGAGACCTTATCATGGTATTCACTGTCAGCATTGTGAACAGGCAGATCATCACTTTCTGGGGAAATGTGCTGGGTCTGGGCCTGTTGTAAGCCTTGCTCTGATTGGTCAGTTTCTGATAGATGTGGCTGTGCTGATAACTGGGATGTATCAGATCCTACGATTGGAGAATCCTGAAAAGTATTATGAATACAATCAAAATGTGCTACCTCAAATGGAAGGGAACCATCACACTCTGAGGTTAATGGATAATCCATGTTTCCCAACAAGAAATGCCACTGTAATTGACAAATGCCCCCGAAGTGGTTTTGATCTTTGACCTCTAAGTGTGACCTTGACCTTGGAGCGATGGACCCATATTTGGCACGCGACACATCATCTTGTTGTGGTGAGCACTTGTGCCAAGTTATTTGAAAATCCCTCCATGAATGTTGGAGTTATTAACCGGACACGCAGGCACTTCTTTTTTACCACAATTGTACGGACTGACGAACTGACAGACGTCGGTGCAACTACTTTATGCCGCCCTTCGGGGGCATACAAATGGAACAGAAAGTCAAAAGCACTGGATATTGTTTATGTCCGATTACTGGTACTGTCGGAATAACTCCTATAAAAAAAATGTACATTAGAAATGTTTTGTTATTGTGAATTGTATCCCATGTACGGCTGTCTCACAAGTTTGTAGAGTTTTTACTTTGCAACACAAAAAAAAAAAGATTGAATTTGGACAAGTCCATTTATAATACAAGGGGGTATTTTGGTCAAATGACTGATGAGCACCCAGATAGTGTAAACCCTGATCAGCCTGCAAGATGTGGTGCCAGTCATTTTGGTAAAAGTTCCAATTCAATATCACTTACAGTTTTTGAGAAGTAGTCGCCACAGTCGCATTTTTAAAATCTATTTTTAGCAGTGGTGGCCATCTTGAATTTCCTACCGACCTGAATTTTTGCTAGGGTCAATTAGACATCAAGAGCAACATTCCTGTCAAGTTTCATGAAATTCCATGAAGTAATCTCAAGTTTATCCTATATAACTCTATGTAAACAAAGATGGACGCTGGCGGCCATGTCTGACATCCAGTCAAAATGAACTTTGGTTAGGGCCAACTACATGTCGTGGCAGTCATTTAAGTAAAGGTTCAAAATCAATATCACTTATGGTTTTTGAGAAGTAGACTTGAATTTCCGGCCGATCTTAATTTTTGCTAGGATCAACTAGACATCAAGAGCAACATTCCTGTGAAGTTTCAAGAAAATCCGTCAAGTAGTTTCAGAGGAGTAGTCGCCTCAAAAAAAGGTTTACAGATGGACGGACAGACGGACGACGACGCACCATGGCATAAGCTCTGCTGATCTTATATCAATCAAGTTAAGAATATAAATGAAGCAATCTGATTGGTTTAAAAATGTGCAGTCATAACAATTGGACCAACGAAAACTATTACTTAGCAAGGTGGAGAGATTCATTCAATCCATTGAGAACTGATTGAGTTTGTACTTAACATTGCGTAATGAGATTCTTGAAATCAAGAACCACACAATTCTAAATATAAAATAATCCTAAAAATGAGTTAATAAACTGTTTAAAGTGTTTATCATTTGTTTTACTTTAAACATTCTTAAAATATACATGAGTATTTTATCTTCTGTTTCAATAACAAGGTGAAGCTGATGGATAGGGAAGCTAAATTACGTCTAGTCACATGATGAGTGATTATTTAGGTAGTGCAGAAAAAGGTTATCTGTCGATATAAATATAATCTGTTAAGGTAAACACAATAAAGTTACACAATAAACAATAAACAACAGTTTCAATAAGTCTTATACACAACCACTGTCTTTTTACAACAGTGTAGTGGGAACATACAGATGCATGTTTAGCGCACCACCATTCCCCTTCTACCGTAATTTGTTTCCCAAATAATATCATATTAATCCTCCTATGTTTTTATTTAAAATAAGAGTAAGATACTGTATGCATATATTGCTACAATCATTACGTGGTCCCGCCTTAATTCCATTAAGCAATGGAAAAGTTTACATTAGCAGGATTTTGTAACGGATAATTCGACAATAAAAAGTGTTTAAAAACATTTTTTGCTGAAAAAAAATTGTGTGTTTAAAATTACCTATTAAATGTTTTAATTTTACAATATCCAAACTTTTTAAGCCGAAACTAAGGTTTTATTTCATACCGTAGCCAACCCTGTTTTTGCTTCTTGAAGAAGAGGTTGGATATGGTATGAAAGTTAATACTCGGACCACGTAATGTTTTAACACAATAGGAATAAAAAGTATGAGCTGATTATTATTCTAGTTGAATATGACTGTATGTTTCTGCATGGTGTGTGTAATTACTGTCAATATGTCAAATTAGATTTATATGTTCTTTATGGATGCTTTAGGGGAAAAAATTGTTATTTGTACTGATAACAGAAAAACCTGTTTGATGGAAAATCAACTCTGATTCACTAGAATTTTTGTTTGACTCATCACAGCTTGCCTTATTTCATGGACACGGACCTATGTACAGTAGGTGATCTCATATATGTGAGCGCTTTTAAGTGAGTTTGCGTCTATATCGGTGCTCTCTAGTTTATGAAGTTGATTTTTGAGTAGACTGTACTATACTTACATATAATGGTTCATGTGGGTGGGGTAAATCCTGTACATCCCGTCTGTGTCTGCGAGCCACTGGTACACAGTCGCACCATGGTAACAGGCATAAAACTAAAATATGTGGTAAATGAAGGCTATATTCCAAAATATATTAAAACAACTTATAAACAAAACAAAGTCTATTATAACCAGAATTGTATTTTATGAGAAACATAAAATTTGCTTTTTATCTAAAGAGCAATTTTTATATTAAAACAAGTGACATCAGTAGCTCAGTGCAAAAGGCCTTGCCGTAAAGACCTTTGCCCTGCATGTGTTGACTCCCTGGTGGAAGCATGTCTGATGGTAAACTTTATCTTTCATCTCATCTCCTTCTGAGGTTGCTGTCCTTATATAAACTAATATGATGTGTTAACAGGATGTAAAACCTTACTGCATTACATTAAAACATTCAACTTGTAAATAAAAGGAAGTCTGTTCTAACCAGAGTTGTATTTATCAAAAATAAAATTTAGTCTTCATCTAACGAGCAGATTACCATGATCTGCTAAGTTAAAGCCCCTATCCCGCCAACACGAGCAGATTACCATGATCTGCTAAGTTAAAGCCCCTATCCCGCCAACACGAGCAGATTACCATGATCTGCTAAGTTAAAGCCCCCTATCCCGCCAACACAGCCAAATTTTACAACATATGTAAACCGTTTCTAATCAAACCTATTGACAATGAGTTATAATATATAACTTACGTATTTTGAGAATCTAAACTCTATAGACATGATATAAACGGCTTTAACCAACCACACCAAACCCCAAAATGTGAGCGTTGAATAAAGAGTTACCAACTCGTACATCATTGTAAGCATATTCAATCACAAGTATCTAAAGAACCCATGAAAAATCCTATACTTTTAATTGGCACATGTACATTATTATATAAGGGCTGGCGTGGCGCAGTCGGTAGCGCGGCGGATTTGTAACCGGAGGCCCCGGGTTCAATCCTCCGTGGTGCCACTGAGTTCCGTCGGTGTGTTCTTGGGCAAGACACTTTCCCTTAGCCCCGTCCGTCGGATGGGGACGTAAACCGGGCGATCCCGTGTATCGGTCTATCCTCCGAGCACGTTAAAGAACCATAGGAATCTATTCGATAATAAGAGTAGGGCAGGTTCCCGGATTCCTATGTATCCTTCCCCTCTCTCTGGGGCGGCTCTAAATAACCTATACTGTGTTGATGAGCCGTTAAACAACATTCAATTCAATTCAATTATTATATGACCTGAACATCTGGATAGAGGTTTAATAAACGGTTTTGCAGTGTAATTTTGCCCTTTAATTTGGCAGCTTAGATTCTTTAATTCTATGTGAGAGAATTGCCTGACTTAAGACCAATTTGATAGTTATATGCATACACATTTTATTCATTTCAAATCTATCGCAATTTTTTTTCTCTTTCCAATTAAAACACATTTTAAGCAAAAAAAGAGTTTGACGGAAAGTTTCACTGGATAATCCCTTGATTTTAAGGGAAAAGTCAAAATGAAACTTGTATATAGTTTTTACTTGTTATAACAGCTTTTTTATAAAATTTCTGATTTTAAAAATAAAGATAAATTAGTATCATCCCATTTTTCTATTCAATTTCATAATAATCAAATTTAATAAACTTTTGAGATGGGAGTTAAAAGAAAAAGTGAGACATGATGTTTTTGCTACTTCACTGGTTCAGGTAGGAAGTTTTTTTATTATACCTCACTGTAAACACTCCATGTAAAATCCCCATACACTGCCGGGTTGATATTTCGCACTATCACCCTCAACGCGTCATAGTGGGTGATAGCGCAAAATATCATCCCGCTACCTTTTTGAAAAGCTCAGTTGTAAAAATACATTTTTTCAACAACAACAATTTTTTCTTCATTATCGAGTATATTAGTATATTAGGAGTATTTGTTTGGTATAATAAAATAAATATCACATCCTCTTGAGGCTGCCTGCAGTGGATATTATCTACCCTCGAAATGATTAAATGTCGACCGAGGTGATAGCCGAGGTTGACATTACATTCTCGGGGTTGATAATATCCACTGGCACCCTCAAGAGGATGTGATATTTACATATTATTGTCTTTGGAACATCTGTGAAATTTTAAAGATCTGCTGAAATGGGGTAGAAACATAAAGCCGTATTTTTATCATCTGTAAAGTAGATCTAATTCAACTTTTCAAAACGTCAGAAAAAAACACTATAATTAACTAAATATTCCATTGTTTTTTGGCAAGTGTAAGTAAAGTGAATGAGAGGCCGAAGAGGGCCTGTGGATGCTCTACTGGATAAAACGGCTCTTATATCTAGGGTTGTCGACATAAAATTCCCATCAGAGTACTTCTTTTAAAACATTGCAGAAAAAACAGGGCTAGGATGGTCTTAGATCGCTCACCTTGTAATCATAGGTAATAAGTCTGCTGTGTCTAGTCTGGCATGGGTATTTTATAATTTGTCCCACTTTCTACTATGAATGAAATTTCATAAAAAAGGGTGGAGTGGGGCTTATATTAACAAATATGGTAAAGATCAGATAAAAAATGAAGTAACTACAGATTTAACAAAGGAAAATACAATATAGCATTTTTCAACAAAATTTAATCGAGGTCATTACTAACAAGATCTAGCTTGTTTTCGAACTTGTCCAAGATTTCATTGATATACCATGCTTTGAACAAGTAGACTGAGGCTTCCTGCCAAATTTCGTAAAAATCCAACAAGCCGTTTAGGAGTAGCGCCGACAAGAAATTTAAAGTAAAAATGTCAAAGGGCCATAACTCCGTCACCAATCAAAGAACTGGAAAAAAAATGCAATAGACACAACTAGAAATCATAGCAATGCTTCCTGCTAAGCTTCGTCAAATCCAACACGGTGTTAACAAAAAACATTTTTTTTTTTTTAACTAAATCAAGGGCCACAACTCTGCTGGTCCTATCTGGCTGTTTTTCGAAATTGTCCGAGTTTTCATCGACACTAACAATCTAACAATCTAACAATCTGGTAAAGTTTAGTAAAGATGGGATGAAAAATGAAGGCCCCATCGTCTTAACGAGGCAAAATATAGCATTTTCAACTAATGGAAGGGCCATAACTCCTCTGTTACTGGTCCAATATGGCTGGTTTTTGAACTTGTCCGAGCTTTTATTAATATTAACCATCTTTTAAAGTTTGGTAAAGATAGGATCAAAAATGAAGGCCCTATCGTCTTAACGAGGCAAACTATAGCATTTTTAACTAAACTCCGCTGTTACTGGTCTGATCTGGCTGGTTTTCAAAATTAATCTGGTAAAGTTTGGTAAAGATCAAATGAAAAATGAAGGCCCTATCGTCTTAAAGAGACAAAAGTTAACAACAGACGGACGACGGACAACTCGCCATCCCATAAGCTCTGCTGGCCCTTGGCCAGTAGAGCTAAAAATGCGAGCCTCTGGGGAATGAAGGATTTTTTTGTCAACGGAAGTAACTTTGGCAAATATCATTTTCGGCATTTAATTAAATTATATTGATAATAAATCCGAAATACTTTCTTTTGATTATGTATTCCATTCCTTAAGTTCAAATGTTTAATTCATGACTTCATTTAAGTCGTCGAAAAAAATAGCATGTGAACCCAACTAGCATAATACAGCAGGTGGGCAGAAAATATTAGGATAGTAGCTGTATTTGTATAGTAGAACAATTTGTTGAATGATAAAATAGATTAAAGTGTAAAATAAGAAAAATTAAAAGCATGTCTTATTAGAGTGGAAAAAAGTCAAACGAAGGGCAGTAATTCTGTAATAAGTAGGGAAATCAATGATGGGGGATGTACAGGGACATAAGGTCATCAGTTGTTATGTGTTCATGAAGTTTGGGAACAATCAATTTGAAAATGTTTGAGAAAAAATGTGTTAACAGGCATTATACAATATTAGAGTGTAAAATTCTAAGTCAAACAGAGGGCAGTAATTCTGTAATAAATTAGGCAATCAAGAATGTATGGTGTAAAGGGACATAAGGTCATCAGTTGTTATGTGTATACGAAGTTTGCAATTCAAAAGTGTTTGAGAAATGCAAATAAAAATGTGGTATGGGACACGACTCGACAGAATACGTTATGGACAGTGTGATTCCTATATAGCCCCTAATTCACTTTGTGAAAGCGGGGGTATACTAATATTAATTAAAAGTGAAACATAGTAAAAATAGTGTTAGTACCTGCTAGAACAAAAAGACCATATAATTTAAAACCAGCCATAACAAATATCTTTTCTCGTAAACTGTAAAACTATCCCATCCTTTTTGTTTTCTTGCATTCTGGCTCTCTCTTCTGGAAAACTGAAAAGTAAAATTTAGTTACATACATATGTATTTTGATGAGGTACAAAAGAAATTGACGCATGGAAAGCTTGCTTATTTTCCGCTAACATGTGCATCGACTGATTAGCTTGAGGCCGATAACAGTGTTTTTCTTTAAATAGCTACCGTATTTCCCCAAATAGTAATGCCCGCGCGCTAGGCAAAATATCAAGGGGGCGCTTTTATAAAATGTAAAATAGTTTATTTTTTATTTTATTAATTCAATTTGGATTTTTTTTGGTGGTGGTGTTTTCACTTTTTTTTTCTTGAATGGGTGGGGAGGCTGTGTGTGTGTGTGTGTGGTGGGGGTGAGGGGGGTGGGGGTGGGGGGTGGTTGGTGGTTAAATACATTATTGGTGCAATATAATACATAGTAATATGCAAAACCAATTTGCTTTCAACTATTCTAATAAGTAATAGGTAGAGTACACCTGTGCTATTACAAAGGGACTTTTCAGTGACCATGCTACAATTAATATTAATGATTGTACTGTTGAACTATTTATAGTTCTTTATTTTTTTATAACAAAATAATG
The DNA here is from genome assembly GCA_037043455.1 of Cyrtodaria siliqua. NCBI lineage: Eukaryota > Metazoa > Mollusca > Bivalvia > Adapedonta > Hiatellidae > Cyrtodaria > Cyrtodaria siliqua. The sequence goes on along the minus strand of JAWPHD010002837.1, from coordinate 117,713 downwards.
AAACATTTAATATATTAACTGCATAAACAAAAGTTTTCATGGACGACCCTCATCATCTCACACAATATTGAAAAAGCAAATTCGATGAATTGACATCCCCCGCGGAATGATGTATTATCCTCGAGTAGAAGAAATGTGTTAGGATTTTTTTTATTTTTAATTAGTATAAATCATGACCTTGAACCTTCATAAGTTCGAATATCTACTAGATATAGGTATTTTTGAAATTCATCACCATAGTAGATTTGAAAACAAGAGAGCCAAGATGGCCCTAAATCGATCACCTGAGTACTGGCACATTATCAAACTTCTTTGAAATCTTATGGTCATATACAATCTTTGCAAGTTTGGTTAAGATTGTTAAGAAATGTGGGCTCTGTTGTGTATAACAACATTGATATAAAGACACTGACAAAGTTTGGTAAATATCAAATACAAAATGAAGGTGCTAGAGTGTAACACCTTACGCAGAGCCAAATGTGACTCCAGGGCTACATGTAATAAATGACAGCTGTGTGCTTTGTGTGTTCAGAGAAGAAGATTTTTTAAGTTTTTCCCTATGCAAGTCTATGTTAAACGTGACCCCTGGGGCGGGGCCAAATGTGACCCCAGGGTCACCATTTGAACAAACTTGGTAAAGGACCAAAAGTGTATAGTAAATGCAAAATATTAAACCTCTGGCTCTTGTAGTTCCAGAGAAAAAGACTTTAATGTGCTTCCTATATAAGTCTATGTAAAACTGTGACCCACGGGGTGGGGCCAAATTTTACTCCAGGGTCACCATTTGAACAAACTTGGCAGAGGACCATAAGCTTATAGCAAATGCAAAATATTAAACCTCCGGCTCTTGCAGTTCCAGAGAAGAAGATTTTTTTCCAGTCTTTCCCTATACAAGCCTATGTAAAACTGTGACCCACGGGGTGGGGCCAAATTTTACCCCAGGGTGACCATTTGAACAAACTTAGTAGAGGACCATAAGCTTATAGCAAATGCAAAATATTAAACCTCCGGCTCTTGCAGTTCCAGAGAAGAAGATTTTTTTCCAGTTTTCCCCTATACAAGCCTATGGCAAACTGTGACCCCCAGGGCGGAGCCAAATGTGACCCAAGGGTCACCATTTGAACAAAATTGGTATAGGACCATGAGCTTATAGCAAATGCAAAATATTAAACCTCTGGCTCTTGCAGTTTCAGAGAAGAAGACTTTTGAAGTTTTTCCCTATACATGTCTATGTAAAACATGTGACCCTTGGGGCGTGGCCAAATGTGACCCGAGAGTCACCATTTGAACAAACTTAGTAAAGGACCATAAGCTAATAGTAAATGCAAAATATCAAACCTCTGGCTCTTGTAGTTTCCGAGAAGAAGATTTCTTTTTCCCTATATAAGTCTATGTAAAACTGTGACCCTCGGGGCGGGGAAAATTTGACCCCAGGGTCACCATTTGAACAAACTTAGTAGAGGACCATAAGCTGATGCTACAGGTAATACATGAGAGCTCTGTGCCATGTGATTCCAGAGAAGAAGATTTTTTTCAGTTTTTCCATATACAAGCCTATGTAAAACTGTGACCACTGGGGCGGGACCAAATGTGACCCTTGGGTCACCATTTGAACAAACTTGGTACAGGACCATAAACTTATAGCAAATGCAAAATATTAAACCTCTGGCTCTTGCAGTTTCAGAGAAGAAAATATTTTAAGTTCTTCCCTATACATGTCTATGTAAAACATGTGACCCTTACGGCAGGCCATATGTGACCCCAGCGTCACCATTTGAACAAATTTGGTACAGGACCAAAAGCTTATAGTAAATACAAAATATCAAACCTCTGGCTCTTGTAGTTTTCAAAAAGAAGATTTTTACAAAAAAATCCTATGTTAGTCTATGTAAAACTGTGACCCCTGGGGCGGGGACAAATTTGACCCCAGGGTCACCATTTGAACAAACTTAGTAGAGGACCATAAAAAAGTTTTTTCCTATACATGCAAAATATACAAACTTTGGACCCCCGGGGCATGGCCATTTCTGACCCCGGTGACTTCATTTGAACAAACTTGATAGTCTAGGCGTTGGTGATCATTTAAAAAAAACTGTTGAAATCTGTCCAGCGGTTTTTGAGAAGAAGATTTTTTAAGGTTTCGACCATATATGGTAATGGCAGCCATCTTGGATGTCGCGCTGACCTAATTTTAACAAATCTAAAAAGCATTCATCTAAGGATCATCCACTTGAAGTTTGGTCAAAAGGACTAGGTATGATAAGGGACAAAATTTGCCCCCAATATTGAAAGTTTTAATGCACAAGTTTTGAATATCTAATTTAGCTACAAATGAACTGAATCAATATTAAAACTCATTACAAGTACGTTTGAAGGCTCTAAGCCTCACAAACAAGGCCTTTTCTTTCAAAAAATTACATTTTTGTTGATTTTCAGCAGTTTTCGATCAGTTTTTGGTCTTGGAAATACAGAGCGCACCCTCGAGCACAGCTGATTTTTTGTTGAAACACGTACTTGATAGGGATGCATCATCAGCCAAAAAACTGTGTGCTCGGAGGTGCTCTCTATATTTTTAGGATCAAAATCTTGCCCAGATAGGTCCAAAATCTACAAAATATAACAAAATTACCAAAAGTACCGTTTTTTGAGACCCTATTAAATCTTCTAGATAATTAAAATAAATAAAAATATAGTTTGAAGATAGAATATGATCAATTTACTTCAATATGCACAACAGATTATATGTAAATACTATTTTTTTGCATTTTGAATATACTGGGGGCCAAAATACCCCCTTATCATACCTTGTCCTTTGCCAAGCGGTTTCTGGGGAGAAGTCGTTTGAAGAAAAGTTAACGACGACAGACGAAGACGGACGACAACGACGGATGAAGAGTGATCCCAATAGATCACCTTGAGCCTTCGGCTCAGGTGATCTAAAAAGATGTACCATTTTAAGGCATTGACTTTTATAGTGGGTAAAGGGCTTGACTGGGTGTAATATTAGCAGGTGTGTATAATATAGTAATACATGTAATATACAATGAAATGTAGAATTGTATATCAATGATTACTTTTTAATTACCTGGCCAAGGGATAGTTATCAATCTGATTACTTCATCTCATTATTATGGCTACTATCAGATGATCTTGTTATTTCAGGGGGAGGCATGTATTTGGCTCAAGTTTGGCAAGCTTTAAAATAAATCAAACTTTCATTAATATAAACACTCAAACCAAGTTTGACATGTGACCCAGGGGCAGAGCCAAATTTGACCCCAGTGTCACCATTTGAATAAACTTGGTAGAGGACCATAAGCTGAGTGTAAATACAAAATATTAACTGTTGGCTCTTGTAGTTTCAGAGAAGAAGATTTTTTAAGTTTTTTCCTACAGAAGTCTATGTAAAACATGTGACCCCTGGGGTGAGGCCAAATTTGACCCCAGGGTCACCATTCAAATAAACTTTTGAACAAAACTGGTAGAGGATCCATAAGCTGATAATAAATAAACAATATTAAACCTTTATCTCTTGTAGTTTCAGAGAAGATTATAACTCTATGTAAAACTGGGCCAACAAGGGCCCCTAAGCTCCCAGTTAAAGAAAAAATGAACCCATGAACCAAGGTTTCTTGAGAAAAAATAGTAATAATAAAAAATAATAATAATAATAAAAAAAATATTAACAACTTTATTTTTTTTTTTGAAAAACTGAACCCATGAACCAAGTCGGGAAAAAATAGAAAAAAAAGAAGAAAAAAAAAAGAAGAAAAATATGCCTCCAGTGAGATTTGAACCCACAACCTGAATAATTCAAGGGGACATTTATCAAGTTAAGGTCATTAAGCGTTTATCAAGATATGGCTGTGGACGGACAGAATTAAGCAATTTTTATCAATTAAAGGGCAATAACTCTGGCGTTACTAGGACGATTCCAAAATAAATATGCCGCATCACATCCCACTATAGGGATAAACATTATAATGAAGTTTAATGAAAATCAAAAAGCGGTTATCAAGATATGGCTGTGGACGGACAGAATTAAGATTTTTTTATCAATTAAAGGGCAATAATTCCGGCGTTACTAAGGTGATTCCGGAAAAAAATAGCCGCGTCTCATCCCACCCACTACCAGGATAAACATTATTACCAAGTGCAATGAAAATCCAACCTACAGTTATGAAGACATGGATCCGGACAGACGGACAACGCCAGATTAACATTCCTCCGCCTTCGGCAGCAGATAATAACACCAATTTCTCGTGCAATTATATGTCTGACAGTGATTAAAAGATATCTATAAACATTGTCTCTCCCCATCTCGAATACAATAGGCAAGAAATAGGTCCTTAATGTCCATGTACTGAACATCACCCAGTATTAACATGGACAAAGAAACATTTGATACCAAGAATTTGCAAGCAAATAGAGGAGCAGCGTTTTTTTTGGTGATGCATCAAAGATAAATAGATATATATTTTCCTCGAAGCATAGGAGAGCATACATGTTCATAACCATTATAAAATGCTGCATATAACAGATAAATATTAAACATTATTTTCCCTGTTGCTACAGTACCATTTAACAATAACGTCTTGGGAGATTGATAATGATAACAAGAGGGCCAAGATGGCCCTACAGCGATCACCTGAGTACTGGCACATTATCAAACTTCTTCGAAATCTTATGGTCATATACAATCTGTGCAAGTTTGGTTAAGATTGTTCAAGAAATGTGGGCTCTGTTGTGTATAACAACATTGATATCGACAGATTAAGACACAACATTGATATAGACAGTTTAAGACACTGACAAAGTTTGGTAAAGATCAAATACAAATTGAAGGTGCTAGAGAGTAACACCTTGGGCAGAGCCAAATGTGACCCCAGGGCGACATGTAATATATGAGAGCTGTGTGCTTTGTGGTTTCAGAGAAGAAGGTTTTTTAAGTTTTTCCCTATATAAGTCTATGTAAAACGTGACCCCTGGGACGGGGCCAAATGTGAACCCAGGGTCACCATTTGAACAAACTTGGTAGAGGACCATAATTTTATAGTAAATGCAAAATATTAAACCTCTAGCTCTTGCAGTTTCAGAGAAGATTGTTTTTTTCCTATATATATGTCTATATAAAACTGTGACCCCCGGGGCGCGGCCAAGTTTGACACCAGGGTCACCATTTGAACAAACTTGGTAGAGTACCATAAGCTTATAGCAAATACAAAATATTAAACCTCTGGCTCTTGCAGTTCCAGAGAAGAAGATTTTTTTCACTTTTTCTCTATACAAGCCTATGTAAAACTGTGACCCCGGGTCGGGGCCAAATGTGACCCCAGGTTCACCATTTGAACAAAATTGGTAGAAGACCATGAGCTTATAGCAAATGCAAAATATTAAACCTCTGGCTCTTGCAGTTTCAGAGAAGATTTTTTTTTTCCCCTATATAAGTCCATGTAAAACTGTGACCCCTGGGACGGGGACAAATTTGACCCCAGGGTCACCATTTGAACAAAGTAAGTAGAGGACCATAAGCTGATGCTACATGTAATACATGAGAGCTCTGAGCCATGTGGTTCCAAAGAAGAAGATTTTTTTCAGTTTTTCCCTATACAAGCCTATGTAAAATTGTGACCACCGGGGCGGGGCCAAATGTGACCCCTGGGTCACCATTTGAACAAACTTGATAGAGGACCATAAGCTTATAGCAGATGCAAAATATTAAACCTCTGGCTCCTGCAGTTTCAGAAGAAGATTTTTTAAGTTTTTCCCTATACATGTCTATGTAAAACATGTGACCCTTGGGGCAGGGCCAAATATGACCCGAGGGTCACCATTTGAACAATCTTGGTAATGGACCATAAGCTTATAGTAAATGCAAAATATCAAACCTCTGGCTCTTGTAGTTTCCGAGAAGATTTTTTTCCTATATAAGTCTATGTAAAACTGTGACCCCCGGGGCAGGGACAAATTTGACCCCAGGGTCACCATTTGAACAAACTTAGTAGAGGACCATAAACTGATGCTACATGTAATACATGAGAGCTCTGTGCCTTGTGGATTCAGAGAAGAAGATTTTTTTAAGTTTTTCCTATATGTCTATATGAAAAACATGCAAAATCTCAATATACAAACTTTGGATCCCCGGGGCACGGCCATTCTTGACCCAGCGGACTTCATTTGAACAAACTTGATAGTCTAGGCGTTGGCGATCATTTTAAAAGAACAACTGTTGAAATCTGTCTAGCGGTTCTGGAGAAGAAGATTTTTTAAGGTTTCCACCATATATAGTAATGGCGGCCATCTTGGATGTCGTGCTGACCTAATTTTAACAAATCTAAAAAGCATTCATCTAAGGATCTTCCATATGAAGTTTGGGCAAAATTAGCCAAGCGGTTTCTGAGGAGAAGTTGTTTGAAGAAAAGTTAACGACGACGGACGACGACGGACGACGACGGACGGACGACGGACGACGGACACAGAGTGATCCCAATAGATCACCTTGAGCCTTCGGCTCAGGTGATCTAAAAAAACATGTAAGCTAGCTAGAGAAATGAGATTACCATCAGTGTATTTTAGCCATATTCTATTGACACATTTGATGTGTGCACAATAGCTCCACCTTCTTTTCGCCTTCCCCACCCTTAAAAAAACATAAAAATATCTAATAAAAAAAAATTCAAAAAAATTTAATACATTTTCGATCTTTTGTATTCAAAAATTCCTGGGCTCTGCTATTAGGGGAAATATATTGTACACAAAAATTCCACCTACCATGCAGATGCCTAATCAAGAGGTGAGCTGATACATTCAACTTTTAATTATTATTCTGAATACAAACCAAGAATACATAAACCTCATGTCAAATATGAGGGACTTAAAGAGAAGCAAAATTATTCATCATAGATCTTGGCCTACTCACCACCTTAAATAAGCATTTATTTGTTTACAAACTGGTACGCTGCCATCCCTGATACAAGATTCAGTATCTGATACCCTATAAAGATTGTGTATATATTTGCATATACCAAGTCTGTCCTAATTGATATCTCTCTCATTATCTTTGTTTACTAAATACCATCTCGGTCTTTGTCCCCATAAGTTGACCAATAAAACTTGAATGTAATGACCCATCAAGATCATTTTACCCTGAACTATCGAGATCATTTTACCCTGAACTATCGAGTATAGATTTAGAAACAATTTCCACCAGGCATATAGATGACATTTATTAAAGGGACTGAAGGCAATCTAGTAATTGATGTCAATCCAAATACAAATAAATACCTTCCCAATGTGTTTCAGTTTCATATGAAATTTGCATTAAATTAAGCCGCATATTACCTTCCAGTTAGTTTTTGTTAACGAAAATGTTCGGTCTAGAAAATTTGACGACTCGGCTGTGTTTTGTTGTTAAATCATAAATATTAATTTAAATAAGAAATATAGAGTTAACAGTTGTATAACATTCAAATATAGTGTACTTCTATCACAACACAAGAATTTATAAGAGCCTTAAAGCATCATAATAATTACTATTAATGATTTAAACAACAAAACTAGCTGAGTTTTCCAGACCAAACTATTTTATTAACAATATTTAAATGGTTCGGATAATGGGTCCTCGTTTAGTGTATATCCCACAAATTTTGAATCTGAAACACAGTATGATGGTTGTATTCCTATTTGGATTGTCACCCATAATGATTGACACCAATAATGCTTCTAGATCACCTCCAATCTGAAACACAGTATGATGGTTGTATTCCTATTTGGATTGACACCCATAATGATTGACACCCATAATGCTTCCAGATCACCTCCAATCTGAAACACAGTATGATGGTTGTATTCCTATTTGGATTGACACCCATAATGATTGACACCCATAATGATTCCAGATCACCTCCAATCTGAAACACAGTATGATGGTTGTATTCCTATTTGGATTGACACCCATAATGATTGACACCCATAATGCTTCCAGATCACCTCCAATCTGAAACACAGTATGATGGTTGTATTCCTATTTGGATTGTCACCCATAATGATTGACACCCATAATGCTTCCAGATCACCTCCAATCTGAAACACAGTATGATGGTTGTATTCCTATTTGGATTGACACCCATAATGATTGACACCCATAATGCTTCCAGATCACCTCCAATCTGAAACACAGTATGATGGTTGTATTCCTATTTGGATTGACACCCATAATGATTGACACCAATAATGCTTCCAGATCTCCTCCAATCTGAAACACAGTATGATGGTTGTATTCCTATTTGGATTGACACCCATAATGATTGACACCCATAATGCTTCCAGATCTCCTCCAATCTGAAACACAGTATGATGGTTGTATTCCTATTTGGATTGTCACACATAATGATTGACACCCATAATGCTTCCAGATCACCTCCAATCTGAAACACAGTATGATGGTTGTATTCCTATTTGGATTGTCACCCATAATGATTGACACCCATAATGCTTCCAGATCACCTCCAATCTGAAACACAGTATGATGGTTGTATTCCTATTTGGATTGACACCCATAATGCTTCCAGATCACCTCCAATCTGAAACACAGTATGATGGTTGTATTCCTATTTGGATTGACACCCATAATGATTGACACCCATAATGCTTCCAGATCTCCTCCAATCTGAAACACAGTATGATGGTTGTATTCCTATTTGGATTGACACCCATAATGCTTCCAGATCACCTCCAATCTGAAACACAGTATGATGGTTGTATTCCTATTTGGATTGACACCCATAATGATTGACACCCATAATGCTTCCAGATCTCCTCCAATCTGAAACACAGTATGATGGTTGTATTCCTATTTGGATTGACACCCATAATGATTGACACCCATAATGCTTCCAGATCACCTCCAATCTGAAACACAGTATGATGGTTGTATTCCTATTTGGATTGACACCCATAATGATTGACACCCATAATGCTTCCAGATCACCTCCAATCTGAAACACAGTATGATGGTTGTATTCCTATTGGGATTGACACCCATAATGATTGACACCCATAATGCTTCCAGATCTCCTCCAATCTGAAACACAGTATGATGGTTGTATTCCTATTTGGATTGACACCCATAATGATTGACACCCATAATGCTTCCAGATCTCCTCCAATCTGAAACACAGTATGATGGTTGTATTCCTATTTGGATTGACACCCATAATGATTGACACCCATAATGCTTCCAGATCACCTCCAATCTGAAACACAGTATGATGGTTGTATTCCTATTTGGATTGACACCCATAATGATTGACACCCATAATGCTTCCAGATCACCTCCAATCTGAAACACAGTATGATGGTTGTATTCCTATTTGGATTGACACCCACAATGATTGACACCCATAATGCTTCCATATCTCCTCCAATCTGAAACACAGTATGATGGTTGTATTCCTATTTGGATTGACACCCATAATGCTTCCAGATCACCTCCAATCTGAAACACAGTATGATGGTTGTATTCCTATTTGGATTGACACCCATAATGATTGACACCCATAATGCTTCCAGATCTCCTCCAATCTGAAACACAGTATGATGGTTGTATTCCTATTTGGATTGTCACCCATAATGATTGACACCCATAATGCTTCCAGATCACCTCCAATCTGAAACACAGTATGATGGTTGTATTCCTATTTGGATTGACACCCATAATGATTGACACCCATAATGCTTCCAGATCACCTCCAATCTGAAACACAGTATGATGGTTGTATTCCTATTTGGATTGACACCCATAATGATTGACACCCATAATGCTTCCAGATCACCTCCAATCTGAAACACAGTATGATGGTTGTATTCCTATTTGGATTGACACCCATAATGATTGACACCCATAATGCTTCCAGATCACCTCCAATCTGAAACACAGTATGATGGTTGTATTCCTATTTGGATTGACACCCATAATGCTTCCAGATCACCTCCAATCTGAAACACAGTATGATGGTTGTATTCCTATTTGGATTGACACCCATAATGCTTCCAGATCACCTCCAATCTGAAACACAGTAAGATGGTTGTATTCCTATTTGGATTGACACTCATAATGATTGACATTCATAATGCTTCCAGATCACCTCCAATCTGAAACACAGTATGATGGTTGTATTCCTATTTGGATTGACACCCATAATGATTGACACCCATAATGCTTCCAGATCACCTCCAATCTGAAACACAGTAAGATGGTTGTATTCCTATTTGGATTGACACCCATAATGATTGACATTCATAATGCTTCCAGATCACCTCCAATCTGAAACACAGTATGATGGTTGTATTCCTATTTGGATTGACACCCATACTGCTTCCAGATCACCTCCAATCTGATTCTTTCCCCCAGGAAAGAAACTGGCTAATCAATTCTTCTCACCCCCTAGTTGAAAGTTTCTCCCGGAATCAAGGACAATAACTTTGTGAATTGTGCTCAGTGTCAAACTCTACTTAAATATAATTATTATGTAAACATTGACATGAACAAAGAATGAAATTGCAATTTCTCTTACCGGTATTCAAGAATCAAGAGCAATAATTTGCATGTGTCATTTTGAAAAATCCAATTGATGTTAATTAAAGGGACACACAACAATTTTGATGTTTTAAAAACTCAAGGCGACAGGTTAGTTTTCCTACATAACTTACATTTGTTCAATCATTAATATTAACTGTAGCATGGTCACTGAAAATTCCCTTTGTAATAGCACAGGTGTAAATCGTTTAATTGAAAATAACACCTGTCAGAATAAATGGTGTACTACAACTACCAGTTATTGGAAGTTAGAGTATGGTAGGGAGCTGAAATGGACATGTTACAAAACAAATAGAGTATGGTTTCATCTCGTTGGTTAATTTAAAGGAATGTAGCGACACAGCCAAACCATTTTGATTATTGAGAGTTCTGAAATACTTGAATAAGGGTGAAAGAATTATCAAAATTGGATGATAAACAAAGAAGATATGATCATTTGAATTTTTGTTGAAACGGATATGGAAGCGGCCATTTTGAGAGGTATGACATCACGGTTCTAAATGACCATATATGGAATATTTGTAATATGAAAATTTACTGATTTAGAGGGAAAAAATGACAGCAACTGTATGAAAAATATGTAATACTTAATGGCAATAATGCTTTATATGACCAGTAAAAAACCCCATTCATTTGCAGTGATTTTCTTCGTTTTATATAATATTTATCAATATTTCATATATGGTAATATGGAACTATGACGTCATAGTTCTAATAATGGCGGCTCCCATATTCGTTTTAGAACAACCTTTAAATGGTCATATCTTTTTTGTTTATCATCCGATTTTGATAATTTTTTCACCTTTTTCCAAGTTTTTCAGAACTCTCAATAACAGAGCTTGTTTGGCTGTGTCGCTACATTCCCTTTAAACAGCTCGATGGGCTATGCCCATCTCGATGTTTAAATGAATAATGAGACCATACTCTATCTATTAATTATTAGAATAGTTCAAAGCAAATTGGTTTTGCATATTATCATGTATTATATTGCACCAATAATATATTTAAACTTCGGTAGAATAACGAAGACAACTGAAATCTTAAATTTTTATTCAATTATATGCAAGCAGTTTTTAAGTCAAAAGATACAGGATTAATAAATCGACGTGCTAATTTTAATGCTTGATATAAAAATAAAGATTGCCGTTTGTCTCTTTAACAATAATGTGCTGACAACAAAATTCACGGGCAACTGAATCTGTCACTCCTGCATTGCTTCTGCTGCTCACTGTCGTACTCCTCTAAGATCTTATTGACACAAACCTTCATATCAAATTTGGTGAAAATCAATACAGTTTACTCAAGTTATGGTGTAAACTGATTTTTTTTTCAACAGCTCATCAACATATTATAGGTTATATAGAACCGCCCCAGTGAGTGGGAGGATACGAAGGAAGCCGGGAACCTGCCCAACTCTTAATAACAAAAAGATTCCCATGGTTCTTTAAATGTGATTGGACAAGGGAACACCTGGTTTATGTCCCAATTTGACAAAAGAATGTGCAAACATACTGATGACAATGCCCTAACACATAAGCTTGTCGGACCCATGGCCAATACAGCAAAAAACATTTTTTATGTGACTTCCTTCATCCTAAGCCAATTTTGCATGGTATGGTACAAATCTTGTGTAAACTTTAACAGACACGAATACACTCCCCTTTTTATTATTTACCAGTAAAACCAAGAAGCAGTCTAAGAGACAGCCATATTCCCCACCGCAGTATTTTTCGATATGTTTGGCCTTGACTTTGATATTTTAGACATGGGTCTTGGTGCGGTGTGTCTATGTAAGATTATATGATACTCCTATGATACCTATTACATGATACTAAAAATATAAAAGGAATAGTATATGATGCTCTGCATTTCCTCTCATTGCCCTCTATCATTGCGTGAAATTTCATTGCAGTCCATCCAATACTTTTGATTTATTGAGGGGACACGAATTACAAGTATAATATTATTATTATTATTTATTTTTTTGGCCCAGCTTCTCAACTCTTTTTATCTGCTCCTTTCATTCGCTTTTTCCTAACACCATCTTCCACCAGCTGTACTGTTAACCTCTTACTGGGTGGCTATCTGTTGTGACATACTTTTTGTTGAAACCTCGCTGTATATTCTGTTTCTACGTCAACTCTCGCTGTATACCCTCTGTTCGCCTGATGTTTCTTTTGTTTTCCTTCAGAACGGTTTCTAGAATATTGCTGATATGTCATATATTATTGTCTATTGTGAAGCAGCCTTCCCATAGTACTCCAGTCAAGCTACTATACCACTACTTGACTACTGGCCAGTCTCCATGCTCCAGATGCGCCAGACGAAGAACCAACTAAGTTCTGTCTACAGCGTTCCTTCTTTCAGTGAACGTTGGCCTAACATTGTCACTAGACAGCATTTACTATTCCTGGAGCAAAGTTGAGGGCCGAGGAGGTGGGATTTTTCCGAATGGGGATGAAAGATAAGCAATGAATTAATGAACATGATATGGAGAGAACAGCATCCGGCAGGGTTTGAACCCACGACCTTCCTCTTGTGGGCCCAGTGCTCTTACCACTGGGCTATAGAGGCTTCATATAATATTACAAAGGGCAATAACTTTAATTTAAATGAAGACAGAGTTATGATTCTTGTGCTCTGCACTTTTTTCATTGCCCTCTATCATTGTGCGAAATTTCATTGCAGTCCATCTAGTAGTTCTTGAGTTTTTGAGTTATTGAGCGGACACAAATTAAAAGTATAAAATCACAAAGGGCAATAACTCTAATTTAAATGAAGATAGAAGTATGGTTCTTTCAGTCTGCACTTCCTCTCATTGCCCTCTATCATTGTGTGAAGTTTCATTGCAGTCCCTCTAGTAGTTTTTGAGTTATAGAGTGGGCACGAATTAGAAGTATAACATTACTAAGGGCAATAACTCTAAGTTAAATGAAGACAGAGTTATGGTTCTTGTGCTCTACAATTTCTCTCATTGCCCTCTGCCCTTTACACTTTCTCTCATTGCCCTCTATCATTGTGAGCATTTGTGCCAAGTTATTTTAAAATCCCTCATGTGGATATGGAGAGGACACAAAATATAGTGCATATGACCTTCAACCTCTAAGTGTGACCTTGACCTTGAATGGACGTGGCTGGAAGTTGTGCTCTGCATGTTGGCTCGATATGGTGAACATTTGTGCCAAGTTATTTAAAAATCCCTCAAGCGGTTCAAGAGATATGGAAAGGACACAAAATATAGTGCTTATGACCTTCGACCTCTATATGTGACCTTGACCTTGAACGTAAGTGGGCTGGAAGTTGCGCTCTGCACGTCGTCTAAATATGGTGAACATTTGTGCCACGTTATTTCAAAATCCCTCAAGCGGTTCAAGAGATATGGAGAGGACACGAAATATAGAGCATATGACCTTCGGCCTCTAAGTGTGACCTTGACCTTGAATGGACGTGGCTGAAATTGCACTCTGCACGTCGTCTCGATATGTTAAACATTTGTGCCAAGTTATTTTAAAATCCCTGAAGCGATATGGAGAGGACACGAAATATAGTGCATTATGACCTTCGAAATCTAAGTGTGACCTTGACCTTAAAATTGTGACCTTGACCTTGAATGGACGTGGTGGCTGGAAGTTGTGCTCTGCATGGTGTCTCGATATGGTGAACATTTGTGCCAAGTTATTTCAAAATCCCTCAAGCAGTTCAAGAGATATGGAGTAGACACGAAATACAGTGCATATGACCTTCGACCTCTAAGTGTGACCTTGACCTTGAACGAACTTTGCTGGAAGTTGCGCTCTGCATGTCGCCTCGATATGGGGAAGATTTGTGGTAAGTTATTTCCAAATCCCTCAAGCGGTTCAAGAGATATGGTGGAGACCGACTTGTGACGGACAGAGATCCAGACGGACAGACCGACAGACAGACAGATGGATGGATGGACAGATGGACGGACGGACGGACAGACAGACATCCAAGCTAAAACAATATGTGGGGAGAGATAAAATTCAATAAATAAAAAAATCTAAAAAAAATAATCTTCAAAATGAAAATTCAATACCGGTACATTTTCGATCTTTTGTATCCAAAACCCACACCCACCACCCACTGAACCCGAACAACAATAATATTTTTTTTACATTTTATAAGCATTTGCTTGGGTGCTACTATTAGGGGAAATATTGTATAATAAATTACTTACTTGCTACATTTTACAGGATTCCAACAAATTCCAAACTCAGTGTATAAATATATACTCAGTTGTCATACAAGTGGTGATTTAATAATTTTCACAGAAGATGAATTCAGTAAAACAGCATAACATACCTGGTACATTTTACACGAGTCCCGCAAATTCCAAAATTAGTACTGTACGTACAATGTAATATAAAATAATTCACTTATACCCATATAAACTCAGTTGTCATACAAACGATGTGATTTTTAACAAATAATTTACACAAAAGATGAATTCAAAAAACAGCATAACATACCTGCTACATTTTACACGATTCCAGCAAATTCCAAACTTAGTAGTGTATGTACAAACTTAGTAGTATATGTACTACAGACTTAGTAGTGTATGTACTGTGTAATATAAAATAATCCACTTATTCTCCTATAAACTCACAGTTGCAAAATTTTGAACACTGTTCGATGAATATTCGCGTCTGCCTATATCCCTGCACTCCAGATTATCTGTAATATATTGATAATAATGATGTATAAAAGTGTAATAACATCAGCCGTAACTATATATATATATAACTATACCTATCAGGAAATATACCAACACAGATAACATAACAGAGGCCCTACCTAGTGTTCAAATTCCACTTTTGTGCGATAAGAGACAATCTTCCTTCATTTTCAACAAACACATCATCATCAGATTACATACTTTGAGGCTGGTTATGTAATTCACATATCCAAACCAAAGGGGGTTCAGTATTTCAAAACCCTTTTTTGTTGGAACGCTTTTTTTAAGGATCTAAATTTCAAAATGTTAAAAAGGGTATATCGTATATCATGTTTTTCAGTTATATAAAAATGTTTTTATATAAAGCTTTGTAGAGTAAATGTCCAGTGCTAACTAGCTTAAGGATTAGACTGTTATAGCTACCAGTGATTTAAGAAATGGTTTATTACGTCTCTGAAGCTACTTACCTGCCAAATAACGGCAAAATTACACTACAAAATCATATATAAAAACTCTATCCAGGTGTTCAGGTCATGTAATAATGTATATGCACCAATTAAAAGTACAGGTTTCTTCATGGGTTCTTGAAATATGCTTAAAGTGACTGAATATGCTTAAAATGAATTATATATATAAATTGGTAACTCTTAATTCGACGCTTGATTAAGGGTTTTTGCCTGGATGGTTGAAGCCGTTTATTTGAAAGAAATAAAAGTGTCAAATTTCACAACAGAATTGTTTCCACAAAATATGAAGAAACCCATTCTGTTCCTGCATACAATACAAGATGGGCAGATACCCATTGACACAGTTGCCCCCTGTAACACTCCATCACCAGTCCACCAAATGTAGAATTGAGGTAGGTTTGAATGCAGACCGGATATGGCATTTAGATAGCTGTAAAACATGGTTACTTATCTTACCACAGCCTTGCTCATCAGCCTTGTTAAACCTGACACACAGATGCAGGCAGCATGCATCACAGCACGTCTTCAATAATACTGTATGCAGTATTTCACTTGTTACATTCAGAGATCGATTGGGCATTTACTCAAATCTCATATATTCTCGTTTGACGCAAAATCTCATTTTTTTTCTCGTCTTATATTTAAGACAGAATGAATATAATATCACTACACACATGGTAATATTCTCTTCAATTTGAGACCAGCTGCAGATGTCTGCCGTGAAAAATGATGGATTCTATACCGTTCCAAATTTCAGCAAAACTACATCAACAACAGGAAGTAAGCATGAAATAGGCCATAGTCAGACTTTTTAAATGACATTTGTTGATATTTTTAGTAAACATAGAAATATTTTGAAAATACCATTGCATGCCAAACATAAATGTCTTTAATTTGAGACAATTTGCAGACTGTTGCTTTAAGAAATGACAATTTCTATACACTTACAAATAAAAGTGCTTATGTGAAATTTTGAGTATTTTCTATCTGAAAGCATACGTTGCAAATCTTTGGTTTATTACGTCTTTGTGACATTCCATGATAAAACACATTTTTCTTAGATAAGTTTAACGTGCTTAATCTGAATCACAACTTTCTGTAATCTGTTTTATTGCTGGATGCACCACACCATGCCTAGATTGATAGCTAATGTATTTGTGGTATTATCAGTATCTAAACACCAATTTTTTTTCCTTTCTAAACATAAAAAGTTTGACAGCAATATTGAACTTCCAACTCTTTTCTTCCAGAATTCCATGTCTTTGTGTTCTTTTAAACACATTCTCCTACTGATTTTATCATTTTTCAATTTTGATAAATTGCCCTACGACTGACTAACCTGCTGATTTGTATGAATCTGTTGATTCTTGTAATTATTACCACAGCATTTTCCTTTTTACGCAGTTGTTGCAGCTGTATTTATTATGAGTTACATCAATCATCTACCCTGCCAGTGATTCCTCATTTTTTTCGCCTATCTTTATTCATTCACTTTAACCACATTTTATCTTAAAAGTTTACTTCCCAGAATTTATTTCAAGATGTTATCAGTTAACTGCCTTTGATACAAAAGCAGAAAGGATGTTTTTGTTGTCTGTTTGAGTGCTCATAGTTATCTGTAAGTAGGTGCTCAATGTTCTACTAGGTGTTCAATATTCTGTTAGGTGTTCCATGTTCTGTTAGGTGTTCCATGTTCTTTTAGGTGTTCCATGTTCTGTTAGGTGTTCCATGTTCTGCTAGGTGTTCCATGTTCTGCTAGGTGTTCCATGTTCTGTAAGTTGTTTGATGTTCTGTTAGGTGTTCCATGTTCTGTTAGGTGTTCGATGTTCTGTTATGTGTTCCATGTTCTGCTAGGTATTCCATGTTCTGTTAGTTGTTCAATGTTCTGTTAGGTGTTCAATGTTCTGTTAGGTGTTCCATTTTCTATTAGGTGCTCAATGTTCTGTTAGGTGTTCAATGTTCTGTTAGGTGTTCAATACCATATTTTATGTACAAAGAAAGTTCTCAGTGTTATGTCAGAAGAAGGTGCTCAGTGTTATCTGCTTGAAGAAGGTGCTCACTGTTGTCTGTTTCGAAATACAGTAACTTTCAACATATATACACAGATGGTTCTAAAGATGGAGATAAAGTAGCTGCAGCAGCTGTTATTCACAAACACAGCATAAAGGGCCACCTGCCTGACAAGGCCTCTATCTTTTCAGCTGAACTTAAGGCAAATGAACTTGCCTTAAATTATATTCAGGAATCTGATGACCATTTTGTAATATTTTCTGATTCCCTTTCATCTCTTCGAGCACTGGGTAATATGAAACATTATAACCCAGTTGTGTTTCAGCTTTTAGAAAAGTACAATTCTCTTATAGCTGATAATGTTATTATTTTCTGCTGGCTTCCAGGCCATGTAGGAATACGTGGTAATGATAGAGCTGATAGTTTACATATATCTAATGCTAAATTACCTTATACTGATTTTAAAAGTTGTATTAACACATTTATTCGTAACTCTTGGCAAGCCACTTGGGATTTGTCAGTTAACAATAAACTCCATTCAATTAAACCGTTACTTGGAGAATGGCGTACTTCTAGTAGACCCATTCGTCGAGAAGAAGTTGTCCGGTGCAGGATAGGGCATACACGTTATAGGCATACACGTTATACTCATTCATATTTATTACAAGCTGAGCAATTACCAGAATGTATACCCTGCTTTGCACCGTTAACGGTCAAACACATATTGTTGGAATGTGTAGACTTTGATCCTATTCGTCAAAGGTACTACAATGTTAATACTAAGAAAGAGTTATTTGACATATAGATTTTAGTCTTGTTTTAGATTTCCTCAAAGAAATCAGGCTATATAAATCATTATAATGTGTTCTTATATATATTTACTTGTTTATATACCTGTTGACGGGCATTTGTTGATTTACATATATAGTTTATATTACCACCATATCATCCCTTATTTTTTAACAGTTTTATCTTGATATATTTACATTAATTTTTAATTTTTTTTACTACTTAATTTCTTCATCTTTTGCCGTTTTTTTTGCGTTTTTTGCGCACAATATGACCTATTTATGTGTCGACGTGCCGTAAAACACCATTCATTCATTCATTCTGTTTCAAGGCACTTGTTGTTATAGGTTAGAAGGCATTAAATTGTATTGATGAGCATAATTTGAACAGTATGTGACTGAAGAAGGTGATTGGTGTTATCTGTTAGGTGCTCAGTGTTATCTGTTGGAAGATGCTCCGTGATATCTGTTAGAAGGTGATCAATGTTATCTGTTGGAAGGTGCTCAGTGTAATGTTAGAAGGTGCTCCGTGGTATCTGTTTGGAAAAGGTGCTCAGTGTTATGTTAGAAGGTGCTCTGTGGTATCTGTTTGGAGAAGGTGCTCAGTGTAATGTTAGAAGGTGCTCCGTGGTATCTGTTTGAAGATGGTGCTCAGTGTTATGTTAGAAGAAGGTGTTCAGTGGTATCTGTTTGAAGAAGGTGCTCATTGGTATGTTTGAAGAAGGTGCTCTAATTTGTATGTTTGAAGAAGGTGCTCAGTGTTATGTTAGAAGGTGCTCAGTGTTATCTTTTTGAAGAAGATGCTTAATGTTATCTGTAAGAATGCACTCAATGTTATCTATTTGAAGAAGGTGCTCAGTGTTATCTGTTTGAAGAAGGTGCTCAATGTTATCTTATAAAAGGTGCCCAATGTCATATGTTTGAAGGTGCTCAATGTTATCTGTTAGGAAGTGCTCAGCTTATGTTAGAAGGTGCTAAATGTTATCTGTTTGAAGAAGGTGCTGAATTTAACTTTAGGGAAACGTATGATTGAATGACAAAAATTCATGAAGTTTTAAATGCTGAAAACTAATAATTTAATATAAAAATTAAACAGAAAGTAAGTTGGTTGGTTAAGTGGTGTTTACGTCATTTTCAGCACATATCAGGCAATATATGACGTTCAGTTAGTGGAGGCAGCCCACCCACCTTTTTTCTGGGTAGAACCAGTACTGCATACCTCCCGCATCTGCAAGAATCAACACTCTCGCAAGTAAATCCCAGTGGAATCCGAACACGCAGCGGCGTGAGGGTTTCAAACTGAGCGTCTCTACCATCCCGGCCATAGAGGCAAGAAAGTAGGAAATTTAGCCAATATATACATATGTTGACAGCAATGTAGATAAATCAATGTATTCTCTCTAAAACAAGTAAAGATTAAAATGAACAAGCAAACTATTATCAATACCATTTGTACCTTCAATTAATCCACCAATTCATCAACATGTATTTACACATAATATTTCGATAATATTAACAAGAATTAGCAATAAGAAAAAGAAAACCAATTAGTAGAACTAATGAGCACTTACCATATAAGCTGTGCTTGTTATTTCCTTCTTATTGAGGTCACATGATCAACGAGACTGAACTTTGTCCAATTAGTGATAATAAACCAATGGCTGAGAGGACAAACAAAATTATATCTCAAAGGAGATTAAATGATCTAAATAAACACGACCTTGGTCACTTATTAGTCTCTTAGGCCAGTGGACAGCATGGCCGACTCGGAATTTTGGAGCCTCACAGGCGCCACTGGATGTTTTTAGTTGTCTTAAAGGGACACACGGCAATCTTGATTTGTTTAAAACTTGCGGCATCATGTTAGTTTTTCTAAATAACAAGCATATGCAGTCTTTAATAATAATTATAAGAATAGTTCAAGGCAAATTGTTCTTACAGTTATTTCTAATTATTGATTATTGCACCAATAATATAGTTGACATATTTGTAGAATTTTCACAATTTTATTTAAATATATGCAAGCAGTTTTAAAAAGGCAAAATAATACAGGATTAATAAATATTTGGGCTAATTTTAATGCTTGATATAAAACTCAAGATTGCCATGTGTCCCCTAAGGCAAGAAGCTTCCATTTGCTTGGATATAGGAATTCACTAAATTAATAAAGTCTTCTTGTTTATTTACATCAATTAAACCTGCTTGATTTATAGTACAGTTTGGTGGTGATTGTACATCTGGAGGCTGGTGTTAATAGCCAGCTTAATTATCTAGAAAAGTAGGGTAGAAATTAAACTGGGGTTGATAACAACATTATCAATAATGACTGTTTACAATACTCATACATGACAACATTCATATTGTCCGGCTTTGTATTCTTTCTTGGTAAGGCTTTTGAAAATGTGACCTTTTCACAAAATTTCTACATATTACCATCTCAAACTCAGACAAATATTTGTAAGGAATTGGCATAAAATCTGGAATGTCAATTAGCAGTTTATTATGGACAGTGTAATTAATAAGCATAAACTGAATTGATCTTTATCTTACAAGGTATGCAGTAAGGGAGCCCCGACTCAAACGGTAGCCATGACAGAACCCTGGCTACCTCTGAAATATATTCAAGTATTCATCACATATACAACTCCAGAAATGTGTGTCAAAGATGTTTGTATCAAAAATGTGTGTCTATAAAGGATGTTTCAAACAAGGCCACTGCCACAGGCTGTCTCTGTCTTGCCTTCTGGGTTTTGTTCATTCATAATGAGGGTTTGGTTTGTTGGGGTCGTAGGGGTGCATATATCTATCTTTAATTTTTTTATTGAGTGGTACTGAGCGGGTGTAACTGAACCTGATTTTTTAATAATTATATTCAGAGAGATAAACCATTTACAGAAAAATGGGGAAACCTTGGGTGTAAAGTTAAGGTCAAGGTTAGTAGAGGGGCAGGGTTTGATCTAAAGAGTAGAGGAAATTAGTCCTACAATGAAAATCATTTCTGTTACAATGATTTGATACTAATGTTAATGAAACTGATGTGAGAGATGTGAAACATATTGTGAGGAAAGTATGATGAAGGTGAATGAAATATGACACATACATACACTTTGCTTGTCAATCTTATATACACTTTGCTTGTCAATGAATGAATGAATGAATGAATGAATGAATGAATGAATGAATGAATGAATGAATGAATGAATGAATGAATGAATGAATGAATCAATAATGAATGAATGAATGAATGAATGAATGAATGAATGACTCAATCGATCAATGAATGAATCAATAAATCAAACAATAATTAAACAAATAAACAAACAAACAAATGAATAACTAACTAACTAACTAACTAACTAACTACGAGCTAAAAAAAAATCGGTAGAACCGATGGATGCCCCCATCCCCCCACCCACACCTCACGAAAAATGTATCCTCAAGTTATCATATGGCCTTGTATCACCCAACACTTTTCAATTTGCAGTTCCATTAGTAGTTAAAGCTCCAGATAAAAAAATAAGTAAACAAGAAATCCGCGGATTCACATGTCTCGCCTAACGGGGGCGGGACTTAAAAATAAAAGATAAATGATGCTTAAATGAAAGTTTGTAAACATTTTAATAACTAAAAATAATGGAGTTTACAGTTTGCTGAGATGACTTTTAAGTGCATTTGTTTAAAAACAAAATACCATTCTATAAAAAAAATCAATAAAAAAAAATTCAAAAAATCAGCAGCTCCAAAAAGTAGGTCAAGGTCATAGATGAAATCCATGCGTCAAAAATATGCACTACCCAAGACACAACTATGTCAAAACAGAATGTGTCTTCCAAAGATTAAGCTATAAACTAGGTTTAAAGCATCTTGTGCATTCTTATAGTTCATGAGAAAGTGATGTAACTTTAACAGTTAAAGTTATCTGCCATTTGCTTGGATGGTGAAGGCCAAACCAATTTTTATTTTTTGACACGTTGTGATGTACTACCCAAGAAACAACTATAAGCGAAGTTTGAAAGGTCTAATGCATAAAGTTTGTGAGAAAGTGACCTAAACGCAAATATTGAAGGTAAATTTTTTATTTATTTTTTACTTTGTTTGGAGGGTCAAGGTCACATCCACATTTGCTTTGTCACGTTGCAATGTACCACTCAAGATACAACTATAAGCAAAGTTTAAAAGGTCTAGTGCATAGAGTTTGTGAAAAAGTGACCTAAATGCAAAAGTTGAACGTAAAAATTATTAAGTTATCTCCCCTTTGCTTGAAGGGTCAAGGTCACTTCCACATTTGCTTCGTCCCATGGCGATGTTCTACCCAAGATACAACTTTAAGCGAAGTTTGAAAGGTCTTAGTGCATAGTTTGCGAAAAAGTGACCTAAACGTAAAAGTTGAAGGTAAAAATTATAAGGTTATCTGCCCTTTGCATGGAAGGTCATGGTGACATCCACATTTGCTTTATCACGTTGTGATGTACCACCCAAGATACAACTATAAGCAAAGTTTGAAAGGTGTAGTGCATACAGTTTGTGAGAAATTGACCTCAACACAAAAGTTGAAGGTAAAAATTATTAAGTTATCTGCCCTTTGCTTGGAGGTTCAAGGTCACTTCCACATTTTCTTTGTCACGTTGCAATGTACCACCCAAGATACAACTATAAGCAAAGTTTAAAAGGTCTAGTGCATAGAGTTTGTGAAAAAGTGACCTAAATGCAAAAGTTGAACGTAAAAATTATTAAGTTATCTCCCCTTTGCTTAGAGGGTCAAGGTCACTTCCACATTTGCTTCGTCCCATGGCGATGTTCTACCCAAGATACAACTTTAAGCGAAGTTTGAAAGGTCTAGTGCATACAGTTTGTGAGAAAATGACCTAAACACAAAACCTGAATGCTGATGCCTTCGCCGCTGGAAAAGCAACACCTATGACTATTAAAAGACGAGACAAAAATTACAAAGGGCAATATCTAATTTAAATGAAGACAGAGTTACCGTTCTTGCACTCTGCACTTCCTCTCATTGCCCTCTATCATTGTGTGAAGTTTCATTGTAGTCCCATCATTTGTTTTAAAGTTATGCTCCGGACAAAAATTCTAAGTGTAAAACTACAAAGGGCAATAACTCTTGAATGATGACGGAGTTACGGTTTTCGCACTTCTATCATTGTGTAAAGTTTCATTGTAGTCCCATCAGCAGTTTTGAAGACATACTCGAGTGGGACGGATAGAGGGACTGAAGGATGCAAAAAGCGACGACTATATGCTCCCCAGGGAATCCGTTTGATTTCAATGATTTTATTGATTGGTCGGAAAATAAATTATTATGTGAAAATACATACTGATAGCACCTTTTTGATTAACGTTAATTGTCAATGGAAAACTTCAAGTTTTGTTTTTTGGTAAACAAAAAACTAAAACATGCAAATTATTTGTTTATATATACGTTAAAAGTGTCTGACATTATATCTGACATTTTTTAATCATTGCGTGATTAAAATGGCATATAAGCACTATTGAAAGGATCGCAATAAATCTTTTTTGCGTAAAAATAATTTATTCATCACTTGTCAAGAATTTCGGTCGCAAACAATCTGACGATAAAACACCTTGCTTTGCGTAAAATAACTTGTTAGTAACTTGTCTAGAAACTCGGTCACTTTCAACATTATACAACCTTACGCGAAATAACATTACGCGAAACAGTGTAAATTTGTCGCTCGTCAAGAATGTCGGTCGCATAGCACAGTCAGCACAGCATGCAACCTTTTGTAAAATAACCTTAGGCCATACCAAGCTGATTCGTCGTTCTCCGGAACGTCTGCATCAACAGATCGACGATCATAAAATAAAAATTAAAAAAATTCGCCCGCATGTTAAATAAATGGCTGACGAAAAAAAGAAAGAAAAAAATCCGCACGCATGTAAAAAAAATGTTGACCAAAGAAGAAATACAAAAATAGTATGCCCTCTTCTTATTTTCGTCTGATATTTTCGAAGAAAGTCGCCGTATTATTTATTGTTGTTGTTTTCACTACAGTGTGCATCGGGGTTAGTAAGCGCTTCCAAGTAACCTGTATAGCGGAGGCAAGCGTTAAATTAACATTGATAGAGGAAAAAAATGAGTGGCAAGGTGCTTTCAAAAATATATGGATTGAAATCTATGATCTTCAACGGTAAAAGGCCATACCAATCTGATTCGTCGTTCTCCGGAACGTCCGCATCAAGAGATCGACGATCATAAAACAAAAATTAAAAAAAATCGCCCGCATGTAAAATAAATGGCTGATGTAAAAAAAAAAAAAAAAAAGAGGCCCAAGAGGGCCTGTGGACGCTCTACTGGCTCAAGATAAAGTTTATCTATAAGGGGCCATAAGTCTTTCCAAAATCATTCAACCAGAACATGGCAATGATAGGTGCAACTAGGCTTAGTACTGATCATTCTCGCCAAGATTCGCTGAAATCTGGCAAGGAGTTCAAAAGAGAATAATCTGGACAAAGTTTGTGTATTAAAACATTAAAAGGGTCACAACTCTGCCAAAAATCATTCAACCGAAATATGGCGATGATATGTACAACTAGGCTTGATACTGATCATCCTTGTCAAGTTTCGTCTATATCCAGCCAGGGGTTCAGGAGAACTAGCCCAGAAAAAAATTGTGGTATCAAAATTCTTAAAAGGGCCAACCCTGCCAAATATCTGTAAACCGGAACGTGAAGATGACATGCACAACTAGGCTTGGTGCTGATCATCCCTGCAAAGTTTCATTGAAGTCTGGCGAGGGGTTCAGGAGAAGTAGATCCGACAAAGTTTGTGTATTAAAACCTTTAAAGGGCCATAATTCGGCCAAAACAATCATTCAACCGGAATACGGCAATGATTTGCACAACTAGACATGGATTTGATCATCCCTAAAAAGCTTCGTTTAAATCCGGCCAGGGGTTCAGGAGAACTAGTCAGAACAAAGTTTGTGTATTAAAACCTTTAAAGGGCTATAAATCCGCCAAAATCAATCAACTGGAACATGGTGACTATGTACAACTAGGCTTGGTACTGATCATCCCTGCAAAGTTTCAATGAAATCCGGCCAAATGAAGGCCCTTTCGACTTAATGAGGCTAAGATATAGCACATTTCAGAAAATCAAGGGCCATGACTCCGATGTAAATGGTCCAATCTGGATGGTTTTCGAACTTGTCCAAGCTTTCATTGATATTAACAATCTGGTAAAGTTTCTTAAAGATCGGATGAAAGATGAAGGCCTTATCGTCTTAACGAGGCAAAATATAGGATTTTTAACTAAATCAAGGGCCATAACTCCACTGTTACTAGTCCGATCTGGCTGGTTTTCGAACTTGACCGAGCTTTCATTGATATTAACAATCTAGTAAAGTTTCATAAAGATCGCATGAAAAATAAAGGCCCTATCAACTTAAAGAGGCAAAATATAGCATTTTTAACTAAATCAATGGCCATAACTCCGCTGTTACTGGTCCGATCTGGCTGGTCTTCGAAACTGTTCGAGCTTTAATTTATATAAACAATCTGGTAAAGTTTGGTAAAGATCGAATGAAAGATAAAGGCCCAATCGTCTTAACGAGTCAAAATATAGCATTTTTAACTAAATCAAGGGCCATAACTCCACTGTTAATGGTCCGATCTAGCTGGTTTTCGAACTTGTCCGAGCTTTCATTTATATAAACAATCTGGTAAAGTTTGATACAGATTGGATGAAAGATGAAGGCCCTATCGTCTTAATGAGGAAAAATATAGCATTTTTAACTAAATCAAGGGCAATAACTCCGCTGTTAATATTCCGATCTAGCTGGTTTTCGAACTTGTCCGAGCTTTCATTGATAGTAAAAATCTATGCAAGTTTGGTAAAGATCAAATAATAAATGAAGGTGCTAGAGTTTTCACAAGGCTTAATATGGCATTTTTCAGCAAAACAAGGGCCATAACTCCGGTGAAATTATTTCGATCTTGCCGGTTTTCGACCTTGTCCGAGCTTTCATTGATATAAAGAAACTGGCAAAGTTAAGTAAAGGTCCGATTAATATTGAAGGCCCTAGAGTGTTCACAAGGCAGAAAATAGCATTTTTCAGAAAAAACAAGGGCCACAATTCCGGTGTTACTGATACGATTACGCTGGTTTTCGAACAAGTTTGAGCTTTCATTGATATTAACAATCTGTGCAAGTTTGGTAAAGATCAAATAACAAATGAATGTGCTAGAGTGTTCACAAGGCAGAAAATGGAATTTTTCAGAAAAAACAAGGGCCATAACTCTGGTGTTACTGACCCAATTTAGCTCATTTGCAAACTTGTCCAAGCTATCATTGGTATTAACAATCTGTGCAAGTTTGGTAATGATCAAATGATAAATGAAAGTGTTAGAGCGTTCACAAGGCAGAAAATAGCAATTTTAAGAAAAAAACAAGGGCCATAACTCCGGCGTTACTGATCCGATTTGGCTAGTTTTCAAACTGTCCGAGCTGTCATTGATATTAACAATCTGTGCAAGTTTGGTAAAGATCAAATAATAAATGAAGGTGCTAGAGTGTTCACAAGGCTTAATATGCATTTTCCAGCAAAACAAGGGCCATAACTCCGGTGAAATTTATCCGATCCGGCTGGTTTTCGAACTTGTCCAAGCTTTTATTGATATTAACAACCTGTTAAAGTTTGGTAAAGATCAGTGAAAAATGAAGGCCCTATCGTGGTAACAAGACGGACGATGGACGATGGACGACGGACGACGGACAACTCGCCATCCCATAAGATCTGCTGGCCTTTGGCCAGTAGAGCTAAAAATAACCCGCTCGCTTCAGGTTAAAATCCTCCATGGTGCCACTGAGTTTCATCGGTGTGTTCTTGGGCAAGACACTCTCCCTTAGCCTCGTCCGTCGGATGGGGACGTAAACCGGGCAGTCCCGTGTATCGGTCTATCCTCCAAGCACGTTGAAGAACCATAGGAATCTATTCGATTATAAGAGTAGGGCACTGTTCCCAGATTCCTACGTATCCTTCCCCTCTCTCTGGGGCGGGTCTAAATAGCCTATACTGTGTTGGTGAGCTGTTAAAAAACATTCAATTCATTCAATTACGTAAAATAATTTATTTCTCACTCGTTAAATAGATCTATGTCAGTCGCATACTGCCTTGCATAAAAAAGCTTACGTAAAATAATTTCTTTGACCTTTTCAAGAATGTCGGTTGCATACAACCTCATGTAAAATGTATAACTTTACGTAAAAGAATTTATTTTTCAAAAATGTCGGTCGAGTACGCTTGTATTCTCTTATCATTTTGTATAATCGTTTTGTTTTGTAACTTTGTGAGAAGTTGTCGAATGTGTGAAACTATTGTACTGAATTTAGTTAATTTCAGATCAAGATATTATTAAAGTATAAATTCACATCGTTGACTTTTCTTGACATGGTTTGACTATTGACTTGACTACACTTGATTTGACCGACTCAACTGAAAACCCTACATAACTTGTTTATGATTTGACCGACTCAACTGCAAACCCTACATAACTTGTTTATGATTTGACCGACTCAACTGCAAACCCTACATAACTTGTTTATGATTTGACCGACTCAACTGAAAACCCTACATAACTTGTTTATGATTTGACCGACTCAACTGAAAACCCTACATAACTTGTTTATGATTTGACCGACTCAACTGCAAACCCTACATAACTTGTTTATGATTTGACTGACTCAACTGCAAACCCTACATAACTTGTTTATGATTTGAATGACTCAACTGCAAACCCTACATAACTTGTTTATGATTTGACCGACTCAACTGCAAACCCTACATAACTTGTTTATGATTTGACCGACTCAACTGCAAACCCTACATAACTTGTTTATGATTTGACTGACTCAACTGCAAACCCTACATAACTTGTTTATGATTTGACCGACTCAACTGAAAACCCTACATAACTTGTTTATGATTTGACCGACTCAACTGAAAACCCTACATAACTTGTTTATGATTTGACCGACTCAACTGCAAACCCTACATAACTTGTTTATGATTTGACCGACTCAACTGCAAACCCTACATAACTTGTTTATGATTTGACCGACTCAACTGCAAACCCTACATAACTTGTTTATGATTTGAATGACTCAACTGCAAACCCTACATAACTTGTTTATGATTTGAATGACTCAACTGCAAACCCTA
Source organism: Cyrtodaria siliqua (assembly GCA_037043455.1). Lineage (NCBI taxonomy): Eukaryota > Metazoa > Mollusca > Bivalvia > Adapedonta > Hiatellidae > Cyrtodaria > Cyrtodaria siliqua. The sequence continues at coordinate 88,959 of JAWPHD010002837.1, read as the reverse complement.
CATAACTTGTTTATGATTTGACCGACTCAACTGCAAACCCTACATAACTTGTTTATGATTTGACCGACTCAACTGCAAACCCTACATAACTTGTTTATGATTTGACCGACTCAACTGCAAACCCTACATAACTTGTTTATGATTTGAATGACTCAACTGCAAACCCTACATAACTTGTTTATGATTTGAATGACTCAACTGCAAACCCTACATAACTTGTTTATGATTTGACCGACTCAACTGCAAACCCTACATAACTTGTTTATGATTTGACCGACTCAACTGCAAACCCTACATAACTTGTTTATGATTTGACTCACCAAAACTTGACTTAACTTATACTTGACTCAAACTTGACTTTAAATAGACTTACTTGACTTGAATTTGACTTAGACTTGACTTGAACTTTACTTGAATGTGTGAAACTATTGTATTGAATTTAGTTAATTTTGGATCAATATACTTAGTAAATTGTATATGGATACATTTTCACTTTGGTGTTGACATAACTTGACTATTGTTTGACTCGACTTGAGTAAGCTATAATTAACTAGACTTTACTTGACTAGACTAGACTGAATCTGCTGATGAAATTCTGCACAACTTGTTTATGACTTGACTCATCATAACTTCCTTATTACTTGACTCACCATAACTTGACTTGACTCAACTTGACTTGAATTTGACTTGACTTGACTTACACACATTGTAATTTAAATATGAAACTCATTTTTGGGCCTACCAAGTTTCATTGAAATCTGGCCAGAGGATCAGGAGAACTAGTTAAACCCTTGAAGGGCCGTAACTCTGAAAAAATCATTCAACTGGAACACGACAATGATATATGCAACTAAGTTTTGTTGAAAGCCGATCGCTGGTTGAGGAGAACTAGGCCGGACAAGTTTGTGTATTAAAACCTTTAAAGAATCACAACTCCACCAAAAATCAATCAGCCAGAACACGACAATGATATGTGCAACTAGGCTTGGTACTGATCATTCCTGCCAAGTTTCACTGAAATCCAGCCAGGGGTTCAGGAAAACTAGTCTGAATAAAGTTTGTGTATAAGGGGCCATAACTCTGTCAAAAATCATACAACCAGAACACGGCAGATATGCGCAACTAGGCTTGGTACTGATCATCCCTGCCAAGTTTCAATGAAATCCGACCAGGGGTTCAGGAGAACTAGTCTGTACATAATTAGGTTATTAAAACCTTTAAAGGGCCATAACTCTATAAAAATTCATTCAACTGGATGACTTGCGCAACTAGGCGTGGTACTGAACATCCCCATCAAGATTCGTTGAAATCCGGCCAGGGTATCTGGAGAACTAGTTGGGACAAAGTGTATGTATAGTAACCTTTAACGAGCCACAAATCTAACAAAAAATCATTCAACTGGAACACAGCAAAAATATGCACAACTGGGCTTGGTACTGATCATTCCTGTCAAGTTTCATTGAAATCCGGCCAGGCGTTCAGGAAAACTAGTCTGTACAAAGTAAATGTATTAAAACATTTAAAGGGCCATAACTCTGCCAAAAATCATTAAACCGGAATATGGTGATGACATACGCAACTAGGCTTGGTACTGATCATCCCTGCAAAGGTTTGTTGAAATTCTGCCAATGGTTCAGGAGAACTAGTCCGGACAAAGTTTGTGTACTAAAACATTTAAAGGGCCATTACTCCACCAAAAAATCATTCAACCATAACACGGCGATGATTGTATATTAAAACCTTTAAAGGACCATAACTCTGCCAAAAAATGTTCAACCGGAACAAGGTAATGACGACATGAACAACTAGGCTTGATACTGATCATCCCTGCAAAGTTTCGTTGAAATCCAGCCAAAAGAAGGCCCTATCGTCTAAACTCTTTAACAAGGCAAAATACAACATTTTTAACTAAATCAAGGGCCAAAACTAATCTGATTTGGCTGGTTTTCCAACTTATCCAAGCTTTCATTGATATTAATAATCTAGTAAAGTTTGGTAAAGATCGATGAAAAATGAAGGCCCTATCATCTTAACGAGGCAAAATACAGCATTTTTAACTAAATCAAGGGCCATAACTCCGGTGTTACTGGTCCAATCTGGCTGGTTTTCGAACTTGTTCAAGCGTTCATTGATATTAACAATCTGTGCAAGATTTTAAAGATCAAAACAATAAATGAAGGTGCTACAGTGGTCACAAGACAGAAAATGGCATTATTAAGCAAAGCAAGGGCCATAACTCTGGTGTTACTAATCCGATCTGGCTGGTTTTCAAACTTGTACGAGGTTTCATTTAAAATTAACAATATTTGCAAGTTTGGTAAAGATTAAATAATAAATGAAGGTTTTAGATAGTTGACAAGGCAAAATATGACATTTTTCAGCAAATCAACTTGTCCCTTCATTGACTCAAGTTTGGTAAAGATTTGATTAAAAATGAAGGCCCTAACATGTTCACAAGGCAAAAATTAACGGACAAAAACGACAGACAACTCATCATCCCATAAGCTCTGCTGGCCGCCTTTTCATTATTATTAGGGGATACACGGTAAGCAGTCTTCTAGTAATTTTGCCAGAAGAGCTAAAAAACATTTGCTGTATGTTGAAAACTGAACGCATGCCCAGTTATCCTTATCCGACAGAGAGCCAGTAGACCATGTGACTTGCTTAACGTCCAGCGTCATGTTCATCGTTGATTCTGTCATTTAAGGTCATTTATATAAATAGCATGTTTATGTTGCAATCATGTTTGGAATGTTCTGGCATAGAAACTTCTAGAGAGTTCTATGACAGTATATCAAGAAGCCTTAGAGAGATTGGTGTTGTTCAGTATATAGCTCAGTAGATCAGTATAAAGTTAAATTAAGAAACATTGTGAATATATTAGATACTTTTAAATTAAAATACATTGCGAGAGGATTTAAATATTAACAAGAGGCCCAAGAGGGCCTGTATCTCTCTACTGGCTATATGGAGTCTTTGATGGGGAACCCGAAGGTTAACGAGGCCAAATTATAGCATATTTCATAAAATCTAGGGCCATAACTCTGGAGTAAATAGTCCAATCTGGAGGGATGTGGAGCGCTGTGGTCTAGTGGTAGGGCGTTGGACCTATGATCCAAAAGTCGTGGGTTCGATCCCCACCATAACCATATGTATTGTGTCCCTGAGCAAGACATTGAGGAGACACCAAGACACCAAGAGTGATTAAAATAAGTTCAAAGAGCTTTCGTTATAATCAATGAAAAATAAATAAGTTTAAACTAATCTGGATGGTTTTCGAACTTGTTCGAGTTTTCATTGATATCAACAATCTCGTAAAGATCAGAAGAAAAATGAAGGCACTATCGTGCAACAATCTGGTAGAGTTTGGTAAATATCTAATGCAAAATGAATTGAATTGGGTTTTAAGGCGCACCAACACATGAAAAGGTTATATGGCTCCTAAAAGGCATGAACATGCCAGGCTCATCTTCCATGTACATCGAGATAAAATATGGAAAATGGGCCTAGAACCTTCTCACCCTGAACTGCAGAGTTGCTGCAAATTCTATCGTAGAAACTCCATTTACGCTGGAGCCACGTTATTGTTTTTCTGCCACTGCTCTTTTGATGCGAGCGAGATAGCACCTGAAACAATGCAGGGATCATGATGAAGACCTTTAATGAACATGAACAAAAAATGAACATGAATTTGGGGGTGATTCTACCCCTCTGCCTACCCCTCCAAAGGGATCTGCAGTGGCCGTATTCTTTGCCCCGAGACCAAACGGGGCCCCCGGCAACCACACGGGGCGAAAAAAATGAAGATGCTAGAGTGTTCGCAAGGCTAAATATGGAATTATTCCGTAATTCAAGGATTCAAGGGGCCATAACTGTCGTGTAACTAGTCTGATATGTGGTTTTCAAACTTCTCCAATCGTTTATCAATATCAACAATCTGTACAAGTTTCGTAAAGATCAAATACAAAACGAAGGTTCTAGAGTATTCACAAGGCTCAGTATGGCATTTTTCAGTAAAACAAGGGCCATAACTCTGATGTTACTAAAGTGATCTGGCTGGTTTTTGAACTTGTCTGAGCTTTCATTGATATAAAGGCAATGCCAAAGTTTAGAAAAGATCAAATGCAAAATGAAGATGCTAGAGTGTTCACACGGCTAAATAAGGCATTTTCCCGTAACTCCAGAGACCGTAACTCCAGTGTTACTGGTCCGAAATAGCTGTTTTTTCGAACTTGTCCGAACTTTCATAAATATCAAAAAATCTGTACAAGTTTCTTAAAGATCAAATATAAAATGAAGGCACTAGAGTGTATAACTCCGGTGAAACTAATCCGATCTGGCTGGTTTTCGAATTTGTCCGAGCTTTCATTAATATAAAGACACTGGCAAAGCTTCGTATAGATTCGATTAATAATAAAGGCGAGTGTTCACAAGGCAAAAGTTAACGGACAACGTACAAATCGCCATCCCATAAGCTCTGCTGGTCTTCGGCCAGTCGAGCTAAAAGTTATCGAGCTCATCTATAGTAAAAGTGATTTTGAATTATTTGGACTATTGTGGAGAACTAAACCAGGAAAGACTCAAAATAAATTTGGATTAAAGGGACACTTTACAATTTTGATTGAAGGGACACCTGACAATTCAGATTAAAAGGACACTTGTCAATATTATAAGGACTTTATTCTAAATTTGGATTTTAAAGACATACTGGATGTAATGTATGTGTATTCTGTATTTTCATTACACTATTTGAATAAATGTGTTGATTACATTTTTAAAAATCAGTGTTGCTCTTCTTTTTTTGTTACATTTTACCCGTAACAATCATGCACCACAAATGGTACATAATACGCTCGTCATAAGTCAAGAACAATCAGTCTCATAATGTTTAACAATACTTGACTGAAAGACCACTTACCATATTACACCTACAATCGCTCCTTTCCAGATTAGGAAGATTATGCTTGCAATATTGCTTTGTAAAAATTAATATTGATCTTTATTAACCCTTAAAGCTACACAGTCTCTATATCAATCGATTTCTTCTTTGTAGGCGTGTCCTTATTTGTAACTTCATGTTCACCAGCTCATGTCAAAATCGGGTATTTAAGCGAGCAAATATAGCGCAGGAAATCATTTACTGTATAGACATCGACCAGTGCACACTGTACCTATACACATGTAACAGTAATTTTCACAGAAAAAAAGTTAGCCTCTTTCGGGGCTCGAACACACGACCTTCTTATTTCAAGTCAGCTGCTCTATCCACTGAACTATAATGCTACTTGAGAAAATAGTATACTAATTACCATTTATTATGAGGCAAAATAACTTAACATATTTGAACGCAACTCAAGATGGATCAATAAATATATAGTCCATCTTGTCGCATGTGTAAATTAACATTGCCTGGTGTAATACTGTGTTATCAATATGAAACTAATACTTTGACTCAAAACAACCATATCTCGACTTGTTATTTAGCGCTTGATGCGTTTGTGTGCACGCTAGTTATTACGTAATGCCTATTTAGTGTTAAAAATGCAACAACATACCAATAAATAGCCGTGGTCTAGTGGTTCAGCATACATCCTTCAAAACTTAAAAGTTCAAGGCTGTGGTTCAAATCCCATTTCGGGCAACTATTTTTTTTATCACATATTCTGAAGCCGTATATTTATCGAAGTTACCTGCACGGAGGCTGAATAAAAATGTGAAATATTACGCATTGATTTCTGTCTTATATACCGACTATTGGGGTGTTTGTCGATTTGAAACTATAGGGACTATATAGCTTTAACCCACTACATATATATATATATAATGGACTGTTCTTTCTTTGAATTAAAACCATTGCATTTATGCGACAAAGGGGTGTTTTGGGGAAAATGACTAATCAGCAGCCAGACATTGTAAACCATGATTAGCAGGCTGATCTGGGTTTACAATGGACGCAAAGGCTATTATTTTCGTGCTGAGCGGGTTAAGGGTTAAAATGCATTTTGTTTATAATTTCAGTAGCGATTGATAATGATAGTGCAATTATGTAAAAGTTCAAAACAAAATTCAAAGAAGCAAATCTGAGAGCAATCTTTTATCATCATTAACAAACTGATTAACTCCAATTAAAAACAAACTAATCCACTTCTTCTGAAGTAGCAGGGTGTAGTTATCTGTATCAAAGATATTATCAGTTTATCAATCAAGTTTTATATAGGTAAACATTGTAAATGCGATTTCAAGTACTAACACTCAACTCCCGAGCTACCAATTTGTATATAAAGGTGCCTCAGTAGCAGTGGTTTACAATGCTCTAAAACCAGGTATAAAATGTGTTATATATACTAATGGAAAAAAGAAACACATCTCGGGAATTTCTGCTATATAATAAGAGAAGTAAAAAAAAAGGGTTTCAGCTAGTTAGAGAAAGAACGAATTGTGCTGCTGTAGACTTTTTAAAAACAGTACACTTTGTAACAAGAAATTCTTAAATGTTGAATTACTCTTTTAAAATTTTAGCCATTTCAGTATTTAATGTAAAAAGACCGCAAAAAGTTACATCCTAAGTGCTCACCTGCTTGACCCAAATGCATATTCTATCAATACTGAAAGTTTGAAGTGATAATATTTGGTATGTTATGCATTCTTTGTCTTCTTTTTTTCCAAAAGGAAAAGTCTAATGTAGCAATCTACCAATCGACTGACAGCAGCATATTTTACATAAAATATATAGCAAAAAATCCGGAGTTGCTTTTATTTTTTCCTTTAGTATCTATGTATTGGGTTTGACAGTTGCCCGTTAAGACAGTGATAACTTGTAGCAGATGTATGTATTGGGTTTGACAGTTGCCCGTTAAGACAGTGATTACTTGTAGCAGATGTATGTATTGGGTTTGACAGTTGCCCATCAAGACAGTGATTACTTGTAGCAGATGTATGTATTGGGTTTGACAGTTGCCCGTTAAGACAGTGATTACTTGTAGCAGATGTATGTATTGGGTTTGACAGTTGCCCATCAAGACAGTGATTACTTGTAGCAGATGTATGTATTGGGTTTGACAGTTGCCCATCAAGACAGTGATTACTTGTAGCAGTTGCATGTATTGGGTTTGACAGTTGCCCATCAAGACAGTGATTACTTGTAGCAGTTGTATGTATTGGGTTTGACAGTTGCCCATCAAGACAGTGATTACTTGTAGCAGATGTATGTATTGGGTTTAACAGTTGCCCATCAAGACAGTGATTACTTGTAGCAGATGTATGTTTTGGGTTTGACAGTTGCCCATCAAGACAGTGATTACTTGTAGCAGTTGCATGTATTGGGTTTGACAGTTGCCCATCAAGACAGTGATTACTTGTAGCAGTTGTATGTATTGGGTTTGACAGTTGCCCATCAAGACAGTGATTACTTGTAGCAGATGTATGTATTGGGTTTAACAGTTGCCCATCAAGACAGTGATTACTTGTAGCAGATGTATGTTTTGGGTTTTAAAGTTGCCCATCAAGACAGTGATTACTTGTAGCAGATGTATGTATTGGGTTTGACAGTTGCCCATCAAGACAGTGATTACTTGTAGCAGATGTATGTATTGGGTTTGACAGTTGCCCATCAAGGCAGTGATTACTTGTAGCAGTTGTATGTATTGGGTTTGACAGTTGCCCATCAAGACAGTGATTACTTGTAGCAGATGTATGTATTGGGTTTGACAGTTGCCCATCAAGGCAGTGATTACTTGTAGCAGTTGTATGTATTGGGTTTGACAGTTGCCCATCAAGACAGTGATTACTTGTAGCAGTTGTATGTATTGGGTTTGACAGTTGCCCATCAAGACAGTGATTACTTGTAGCAGTTGTATGTATTGGGTTTGACAGTTGCCCATCAAGGCAGTGATTACTTGTAGTAGTTGTATGTATTGGGTTTGACAGTTGCCCATCAAGACAGTGATTACTTGTAGCAGATGTATGTATTGGGTTTGACAGTTGCCCATCAAGACAGTGATTACTTGTAGCAGATGTATGTATTGGGTTTGACAGTTGCCCATCAAGACAGTGATTACTTGTAGCAGATGTATGTATTGGGTTTGAAAGTTGCCCATCAAGACAGTGATTACTTGTAGCAGATGTATGTTTTGGGTTTGACAGTTGCCCATCAAGACAGTGATTACTTGTAGCAGATGTATGTATTGGGTTTGACAGTTGCCCATCAAGACAGTGATTACTTGTAGCAGATGTATGTATTGGGTTTGACAGTTGCCCATCAAGACAGTGATTACTTGTAGCAGTTGTATGTATTGGGTTAGACTATCTTTCAGTCACAGCCTGACAGTGTCTACTTGTAGCAGTTGTATGTATTGGGTTATACTATCTTTCAGCCACAGCCTGACAGTGTCTAATTGTAGCAGTTGTATGTATTGGGTTAGACAATCTTTCAGTCACAGCCTGACAGTGTCTACTTGTAGCAGTTGTATGTATTGGGTTAGACTATCTTTCAGTCACAGACTGACAGTGTCTACTTGTAGCAGTTGTATGTATTGGGTTAGACAATCTTTCAGTCACAGCCTGACAGTGTCTACTTGTAGCAGTTGTATGTATTGGGTTAGACTATCTTTCAGTCACAGCCTGACAGTGTCTACTTGTAGCAGTTGTATGTATTGGGTTAGACAATCTTTCAGTCACAGCCTGACAGTGTCTACTTGTATCAGTTGTATGTATTGGGTTAGACTATCATTCAGTCACAGCCTCACAGTGTCTACTTGTAGCAGTTGTATGTATTGGGTTAGACTATCTTTCAGTCACAGCCTGACACTGTCTACTTGAAGCAGTTGTATCTATTGGGTTAGACAATCTTTCAGTCACAGCTTGACACGGTCTACTTGTAGCAGTTGTATGTATTGGGTTAGACTATCTTTCAGTTGCAGCCTGACAGTGTCTACTTGTAGCAGTTGTATGTATTGGGTTAGACTATCTTTCAGTCACAGCCTGACAGTGTCTACTTGTATCTTTCAGTCACAGCCTGACAGTGTCTACTTGTAGCAGTTGTATGTATTGGGTTAGACAATCTTTCAGTCACAGCCTGACACTGTCTACTTGTAGCAGTTGTATGTATTGGGTTAGACTATCTTTCAGTCACAGCCTGACAGTGTCTACTTGTAGCAGTTGTATGTATTGGGTTAGACTATCTTTCAGTCACAGTTTGACAGTGTCTACTTGTAGCAGTTGTATGTAATGGGTTAGACTATCTTTCAGTCACAGCCTGACAGTGTCTACTTGTAGCAGTTGTATGTATTGGGTTAGAAGATATTTCAGTCACAGCCTGACAGTGTCTACTTGTAGCAGTTGTATGTATTGGGTTAGACTATCTTTCAGTGACAGCCTGACAGTGTCTACTTGTAGCAGTTGTATGTATTGGGTTAGACAATCTTTCAGTCACAGCCTGACACTGTCTACTTGTAGCAGTTGTATGTATTGGGTTAGACTATCTTTCAGTCACAGCCTGACAGTGTCTACTTGTAGCAGTTGTATGTATTGGGTTAGACTATCTTTCAGTTGGAGCCTGACAGTGTCTACTTGTAGCAGTTGTATGTATTTGGTTAGACTATCTTTCAGTCACAGCCTGACAGTGTCTACTTGTAGCAGTTGTATGTACTGGGTTTGACTATCTTTCAGTGACAGCCTGACAGTGTCTACTTGTAGCAGTTGTATGTATTGGGTTAGACTATCTTTCAGTCACAGCCTGACAGTGTCTACTTGTAGCAGTTGTATGTAATGGGTTAGACTATCTTTCAGTCACAGCCTGACAGTGTCTACTTGTAGCAGTTGTATGTATTGGGTTAGACTATCTTTCAGTCACAGCCTGACAGTGTCTACTTGTAGCAGTTGTATGTATTTGGTTAGACTATCTTTCAGTGACAGCCTGACAGTGTCTACTTGTATGTATTGGGTTAGACAATCTTTCAGTCGCAGCCTGACAGTGTCTACTTGTAGCAGTTGTATGTATTGGGTTAGACTATCTTTCAGTCACAGCATGACAGTGTCTACTTGTAGCAGTTGTATGTATTGGGTTTGACTATCTTTCAGTGACAGCCTGACAGTGTCTACTTGTAGCAGTTGTATGTATTGGGTTTGACTATCTTTCAGTGACAGCCTGACAGTGTCTACTTGTAGCAGTTGTATGTATTGGGTTAGACTATCTTTCAGTGACAGCCTGACAGTGTCTACTTGTAGCAGTTGTATGTATTAGGTTTGACTATCTTTCAGTGACAGCCTGACAGTGTCTACTTGTAGCAGTTGTATGTATTGGGTTAGACTATCTTTCAGTGACAGCCTGACAGTGTCTACTTGTAGCAGTTGTATGTATTGGGTTAGACTATCTTTCAGTGACAGCCTGACAGTGTCTACTTGTAGCAGTTGTATGTATTGGGTTAGACTATCTTTCAGTGACAGCCTGACAGTGTCTACTTGTAGCAGTTGTATGTATTGAGTTAGACTATCTTTCAGTCGCAGCCTGACAGTGTCTACTTGTAGCAGTTGTATGTATTGGGTTAGACTATCTTTCAGTCGCAGCCTGACAGTGTCTACTTGTAGCAGTTGTATGTATTGTGTTTGACTATCTTTCAGTGACAGCCTGACAGTGTCTACTTGTAGCAGTTGTATGTATTGGGTTAGACTATCATTCAGTGACAGCCTGACAGTGTCTACTTGTAGCAGTTGTATGTATTGGGTTAGACTATCTTTCAGTCACAGCCTGACAGTGTCTACTTGTAGCAGTTGTATGTATTGGGTTAGACTTTCAGTGACAGCCTGACAGTGTCTACTTGTAGCAGTTGTATGTATTGGGTTAGACTATCTTTCAGTCACAGCCTGACAGTGTCTACTTGTATGTATTGGGTTAGACAATCTTTCAGTCACATCCTGACAGTGTCTACTTGTAGCAGTTGTATGTATTGGGTTAGACTATCTTTCAGTGACAGCCTGACAGTGTCTACTTGTAGCAGTTGTATGTATTGGGTTAGACTATCTTTCAGTCACAGCCTGACAGTGTCTACTTGTAGCTGTTGTATGTACTGGGTTAGACTATCTTTCAGTGACAGCCTGACAGTGTCTACTTGTAGCAGTTGTATGTACTGGGTTAGACTATCTTTCTATCTTTCAGGGGGCTGGCGTGGCGCAGTCGGTAGCGCGGCAGATTTGTAACCGGAGGCCCCGGGTTCAATCCTCCATGGTGCCACTGAGTTCCGTCGGTGTGTTCTTGGGCAAGACACTTTACTTTAGCCTCGTCCGTCAGATGGGGACGTAAACCGGGCGGTCCCGTGTATCGGTCTATCCTCCGAGCACGTTAAAGAACCATAAGTATCTATTCGATAATAAGAGTAGGGCAGGTTCCCGGATTCCTATGTATCCTTCCCCTCTCTCTGGGGTGGCTCTAAATAACCTATACTGTGTTGATGAGCTGTTAAACAACATTCAATTCAATAGACTATCTTTCAGTCACAGCCTGACAGTGTCTACTTGTAGCAATTGTATGTATTGGGTTAGACTATCTTTCAGTCACAGTCTGACAGTGTCTACTTGTAGCAGTTGTATGTATTGGGTTAGGATATCTTTCAGTGACAGCCTGACACTGTCTACTTGTAGCAGTTGTATGTATTGGGTTAGACTATCATTCAGTCACAGCCTGACAGTGTCTACTTGCAGCAGTTGTATGTACTGGGTTTGACTATCTTTCAGTGACAGCCTGACAGTGTCTACTTGTAGCAGTTGTATGTATTGGGTTTGACTATCTTTCAGTGACAGCCTGACAGTGTCTACTTGTAGCAGTTGTATGTATTGGGTTAGACTATCTTTCAGTGACAGCCTGACAGTGTCTACTTGTAGCAATTGTATGTATTGGGTTAGACTATCTTTCAGTGACAGCCTGTCAGTGTCTACTTGTAGCAGTTGTATGTATTGGGTTAGACTATCTTTCAGTGACAGCCTGACACTGTCTACTTGTAGCAGTTGTATGTATTGGGTTAGACTATCTTTCAGTGACAGCCTGACATTGTCTACTTGTAGCAGTTGTATGTATTAGGTTAGACTATCTTTCAGTGACAGCCTGACAGTGTCTACTTGTAGCAGTTGTATGTATTGGGTTAGACTATCTTTCAATCACAGCCTGACACCGTCTACTTGTAGCAGTTGTATGTATTGGGTTTGACTATCTTTCAGTGACAGCCTGACAGTGTCTACTTGTAGCAGTTGTATGCATTGGGTTAAACTATCTTTCAGTGACAGCCTGACAGTGTTTACTTGTAGCAGTTGTATGTATTGGGTTAGACTATCTTTCAGTGACAGCCTGACAGTGTCTACTTGTAGCAGTTGTATGTATAGGGTTAGACTATCTTTCAGTGACAGCCTGACAGTGTCTACTTGTAGCAGTTGTATGTATTGGGTTAGACTATCTTTCAGTGACAGCCTGACAGTGTCTACTTGTAGCAGTTGTATGTATTGGGTTAGACTATCTTTCAGTGACAGCCTGACAGTGTCTACTTGTAGCAGCTGTATGTATTGGGTTAGACTATCTTTCAGTCACAGCCTGACAGTGTCTACTTGTAGCAGTTGTATGTATTGGGTTAGACTATCTTTCAGTCGCAGCCTGACAGTGTCTACTTGTAGCAGTTGTATGTATTGGGTTAGACTATCTTTCAGGCGTAGCCTGACAGTGTCTACTTGTAGCAGTTGTATGTAATGGGTTAGACTATCTTTCAGTCACAGCCTGACAGTGTCTACTTGTAGCAGTTGTATGTATTGGGTTAGACTATCTTTCAGTCACAGCCTGACAGTGTCTACTTGTAGCAGTTGTATGTATTTGGTTAGACTATCTTTCAGTGACAGCCTGACAGTGTCTACTCGTATGTATTGGGTTAGACAATCTTTCAGTCGCAGCCTGACAGTGTCTACTTGTAGCAGTGTATGTATTGGGTTAGACTATCTTTCAGTCACAGCATGACAGTGTCTACTTGTAGCAGTTGTATGTATTGGGTTTGACTATCTTTCAGTGACAGCCTGACAGTGTCTACTTGTAGCAGTTGTATGTATTGGGTTTGACTATCTTTCAGTGACAGCCTGACAGTGTCTACTTGTAGCAGTTGTATGTATTGGGTTAGACTATCTTTCAGTGACAGCCTGACCATGTCTACTTGTAGCAGTTGTATGTATTAGGTTTGACTATCTTTCAGTGACAGCCTGACAGTGTCTACTTGTAGCAGTTGTATGTATTGGGTTAGACTATCTTTCAGTGACAGCCTGACAGTGTCTACTTGTAGCAGTTGTATGTATTGGGTTAGACTATCTTTCAGTGACAGCCTGACAGTGTCTACTTGTAGCAGTTGTATGTATTGGGCTAGACTATCTTTCAGTGACAGCCTGACAGTGTCTACTTGTAGCAGTTGTATGTATTGGGTTAGACTATCTTTCAGTGACAGCCTGACAGTGTCTACTTGTAGCAGTTGTATGTATTGAGTTAGACTATCTTTCAGTCGCAGCCTGACAGTGTCTACTTGTAGCAGTTGTATGTATTGGGTTAGACTATCTTTCAGTCGCAGCCTGACAGTGTCTACTTGTAGCAGTTGTATGTATTGGGTTAGACTATCTTTCAGTCGAAGCCTGACAGTGTCTACTTGTAGCAGTTGTATGTATTGTGTTTGACTATCTTTCAGTGACAGCCTGACAGTGTCTACTTGTAGCAGTTGTATGTATTGGGTTAGACTATCATTCAGTGACAGCCTGACAGTGTCTACTTGTAGCAGTTGTATGTATTGGGTTAGACTATCTTTCAGTCACAGCCTGACAGTGTCTACTTGTAGCAGTTGTATGTATTGGGTTAGACTTTCAGTGACAGCCTGACAGTGTCTACTTGTAGCAGTTGTATGTATTGGGTTAGACTATCTTTCAGTCACAGCCTGACAGTGTCTACTTGTATGTATTGGGTTAGACAATCTTTCAGTCACATCCTGACAGTGTCTTCTTGTAGCAGTTGTATGTATTGGGTTAGACTATCTTTCAGTCACAGCCTGACAGTGTCTACTTGTAGCAGTTGTATGTATTGGGTTAGACTTTCAGTGACAGCCTGACAGTGTCTACTTGTAGCAGTTGTATGTATTGGGTTAGACAATCTTTCAGTCACAGCCTGACAGTGTCTACTTGTATGTATTGGGTTAGACAATCTTTCAGTCACATCCTGACAGTGTCTACTTGTAGCAGTTGTATGTATTGGGTTAGACTATCTTTCAGTCACAGCCTGACAGTGTCTACTTGTAGCAGTTGTATGTATTGGGTTAGACTATCTTTCAGTTGGAGCCTGACAGTGTCTACTTGTAGCAGTTGTATGTATTGGGTTAGACTATCTTTCAGTTGGAGCCTGACAGTGTCTACTTGTAGCAGTTGTATGTATTGGGTTAGACTATCTTTCAGTCAGAGCCTGACAGTGTCTACTTGTAGCAGCTGTATGTATTGGGTTAGACTATCTTTCAGTTGGAGCCTGACAGTGTCTACTTGTAGCAGTTGTATGTATTGGGTTAGACTATCTTTCAGTGACAGCCTGACAGTGTCTACTTGTAGCTGTTGTATGTATTGGGTTAGACTATCTTTCAGTTGGAGCCTGACAGTGTCTACTTGTAGCAGTTGTATGTATTGGGTTAGACTATCTTTCAGTGACAGCCTGACAGTGTCTACTTGTAGCTGTTGTATGCATTGGGTTAGACTATCTTTCAGTGACAGCCTGACAGTGTCTACTTGTAGCAGTTGTATGTATTGGGTTAGACTATCTTTCAGTGACAGCCTAACAATGTCTACTTGTAGCTGTTGTATGTATTGGGTTAGACTATCTTTCAGTGACAGCCGGACAGTGTCTACTTGTAGCAGTTGTATGTATTGGGTTAGACTATCTTTCAGTGACAGCCTGACAGTGTCTACTTGTAGCTGTTGTATGTATTGGGTTAGACTATCTTTCAGTGACAGCCGGACAGTGTCTACTTGTAGCAGTTGTATGTATTGGGTTAGACTATCTTTCAGTGACAGCCTGACAGTGTCTACTTGTAGCTGTTGTATGTATTAGGTTTGACTATCTTTCAGTGACAGCCTGACAGTGTCTACTTGTAGCAGTTGTATGTGTTGGGTTAGACTATCTTTCAGTGACAGCCTGACAGTGTCTACTTGTAGCTGTTGTATGTATTAGGTTTGACTATCTTTCAGTGACAGCCTGACAGTGTCTACTTGTAGCTGTTGTATGTATTAGGTTTGACTATCTTTCAGTGACAGCCTGACAGTGTCTACTTGTAGCAGTTGTATGTATTGGGTTAGACTATCTTTCAGTGACAGCCGGACAGTGTCTACTTGTAGCAGTTGTATGTATTGGGTTAGACTATCTTTCAGTGACAGCCTGACAGTGTCTACTTGTAGCTGTTGTATGTATTGGGTTAGACTATCTTTCAGTGACAGCCGGACAGTGTCTACTTGTAGCAGTTGTATGTATTGGGTTAGACTATCTTTCAGTGACAGCCTGACAGTGTCTACTTGTAGCTGTTGTATGTATTGGGTTAGACTATCTTTCAGTGACAGCCGGACAGTGTCTACTTGTAGCAGTTGTATGTATTGGGTTAGACTATCTTTCAGTCACAGCCTGACAGTGTCTAATTGTAGCTGTTGTATGTACTGGGTTAGACTATCTTTCAGTGACAGCCTGACAGTGTCTACTTGTAGCAGTTGTATGTACTGGGTTAGACTATCTTTCTATCCTTCAGGGGGCTGGCGTGGCGCAGTCGGTAGCGCGGCAGATTTGTAACCGGAGGCCCCGGGTTCAATCCTCCGTGGTGCCACTGAGTTCCGTCGGTGTGTTCTTGGGCAAGACACTTTACCTTAGCCTCGTCCGTCGGATGGGGACGTAAACTGGGCGGTCCCGTGTATCGGTCTATCCTCCGAGCACGTTAAAGAACCATAGGTATCTATTCGATAATAAGAGTAGGGCAGGTTCCCGGATTCCTATGTATCCTTCCCCTCTCTCTGGGGTGGCTCTAAATAACCTATACTGTGTTGATGAGCCGTTAAACAACATTCAATTCAATAGACTATCTTTCAGTCACAGCCTGACAGTGTCTACTTGTAGCAATTGTATGTATTGGGTTAGACTATCTTTCAGTCACAGTCTGACAGTGTCTACTTGTAGCAGTTGTATGTATTGGGTTAGGATATCTTTCAGTGACAGCCTGACACTGTCTACTTGTAGCAGTTGTATGTATTGGGTTTGACTATCTTTCAGTGACAGCCTGACAGTGTCTACTTGTAGCAGTTGTATGTATTGGGTTAGACTATCTTTCAGTGACAGCCTGACAGTGTCTACTTGTAGCAATTGTATGTATTGGGTTAGACTATCTTTCAGTGACAGCCTGTCAGTGTCTACTTGTAGCAGTTGTATGTATTGGGTTAGACTATCTTTCAGTGACAGCCTGACACTGTCTACTTGTAGCAGTTGTATGTATTGGGTTAGACTATCTTTCAGTGACAGCCTGACAGTGTCTACTTGTAGCAGTTGTATGTATTGGGTTAGACTATCTTTCAGTGACAGCCTGACAGTGTCTACTCGTAGCAGTTGTATGTATTGGGTTAGACTATCTTTCAATCACAGCCTGACACCGTCTACTTGTAGCAGTTGTATGTATTGGGTTTGACTATCTTTCAGTGACAGCCTGACAGTGTCTACTTGTAGCAGTTGTATGCATTGGGTTAAACTAACTTTCAGTGACAGCCTGACAGTGTCTACTTGTAGCAGTTGTATGTATTGGGTTAGACTATCTTTCAGTGACAGCCTGACAGTGTCTACTTGTAGCAGTTGTATGTATAGGGTTAGACTATCTTTCAGTGACAGCCTGACAGTGTCTACTTGTAGCAGTTGTATGTATTGGGTTAGACTATCTTTCAGTGACAGCCTGACAGTGTCTACTTGTAGCAGTTGTATGTATTGGGTTAGACTATCTTTCAGTGACAGCCTGACAGTGTCTACTTGTAGCAGCTGTATGTATTGGGTTAGACTATCTTTCAGTCGCAGCCTGACAGTGTCTACTTGTAGCAGTTGTATGTATTGGGTTAGACTATCTTTCAGTCGCAGCCTGACAGTGTCTACTTGTAGCAGTTGTATGTATTGGGTTAGACTATCTTTCAGGCGTAGCCTGACAGTGTCTACTTGTAGCAGTTGTAT
Organism: Cyrtodaria siliqua; assembly: GCA_037043455.1. NCBI lineage: Eukaryota > Metazoa > Mollusca > Bivalvia > Adapedonta > Hiatellidae > Cyrtodaria > Cyrtodaria siliqua. The sequence goes on along the minus strand of JAWPHD010002837.1, from coordinate 71,729 downwards.
GTATTGGGTTTGACTATCTTTCAGTGACAGCCTGACAGTGTCTACTTGTAGCAGTTGTATGTATTGGGTTAGACTATCTTTCAGTCACAGCCTGACAGTGTCTACTTGTAGCAGTTGTATGTATTGGGTTAGACTTTCAATGACAGCCTGAGAGTGTCTACTTGTAGCAGTTGTATGTATTGGGTTAGACTATCTTTCAGTCACAGCCTGACAGTGTCTACTTGTATGTATTGGGTTAGACAATCTTTCAGTCACATCCTGACAGTGTCTACTTGTAGCAGTTGTATGTATTGGGTTAGACTATCTTTCAGTGACAGCCTGACAGTGTCTACTTGTAGCAGTTGTATGTACTGGCTTAGACTATCTTTGAGTCACAGCCTGACAGTGTCTACTTGTAGCAGTTGTATGTATTGGGTTAGACTATCTTTCTATCTTTCAGGGGGCTGGCGTGGCGCAGTCGGTAGCGCGGCGGATTTGTAACCGGAGGCCCCGGGTTCAATCCTCCGTGGTGCCACTGAGTTCCGTCAGTGTGTTCTTGGGCAAGACACTTTACCTTAGCCTCGTCCGTCAGATGGGGACATAAACCGGGCGGTCCCGTGTATCGGTCTATCCTCCGAGCACGTTAAAGAACCATAGGTATCTATTCGATAATAAGAGTAGGGCAGGTTCCCGGATTCCTATGTATCCTTCCCCTCTCTCTGGGGTGGCTCTAAATAACCTATACTGTGTTGATGAGCCGTTAAATAACATTCAATTCAATAGACTATCTTTCAGTCACAGCCTGACAGTGTCTACTTGTAGCAATTGTATGTATTGGGTTAGACTATCTTTCAGTCACAGTCTGACAGTGTCTACTTGTAGCAGTTGTATGTATTGGGTTAGGATATCTTTCAGTGACAACCTGACACTGTCTACTTGTAGCAGTTGTATGTATTGGGTTAGACTATCTTTCAGTCACAGCCTGACAGTGTCTACTTGTAGCAGTTGTATGTAATGGGTTAGACTATCTTTCAGTCACAGCCTGACAGTGTCTACTTGTAGCAGTTGTATGTATTGGGTTAGACTATCTTTCAGTCACAGCCTGACAGTGTCTACTTGTAGCAGTTGTATGTATTTGGTTAGACTATCTTTCAGTGACAGCCTGACAGTGTCTACTTGTATGTATTGGGTTAGACAATCTTTCAGTCGCAGCCTGACAGTGTCTACTTGTAGCAGTTGTATGTATTGGGTTTGACTATCTTTCAGTGACAGCCTGACAGTGTCTACTTGTAGCAGTTGTATGTATTGGGTTAGACTATCTTTCAGTGACAGCCTGACAGTGTCTACTTGTAGCAGTTGTATGTATTGGGTTTGACTATCTTTCAGTGACAGCCTGACAGTGTCTACTTGTAGCAGTTGTATGTATTGGGTTAGACTATATTTCAGTGACAGCCTGACAGTGTCTACTTGTAGCAGTTGTATGTATTGGGTTTGACTATCTTTCAGTGACAGCCTGACAATGTCTACTTGTAGCAGTTGTATGTATTGGGTTTGACTATCTTTCAGTGACAGCCTGACAGTGTCTACTTGTAGCAGTTGTATGTATTGGGTTAGACTATCTTTCAGTGACAGCATGACAGTGTCTACTTGTAGCAGTTGTATGTATTGGGTTAGACTATCTTTCAGTGACAGCCTGACAGTGTCTACTTGTAGCAGTTGTATGTATTGGGTTAGACTATCTTTCAGTGACAGCCTGACAGTGTCTACTTGTAGCAGTTGAATGTACTGGGTTAGACTATCTTTCAGTGACAGCCTGACAGTGTCTACTTGTAGCAGTTGTATGTATTGGGTTAGACTATCTTTCAGTCGCAGCCTGACAGTGTCTACTTGTAGCAGTTGTATGTATTGGGTTAGACTATCTTTCAGTCGCAGCCTGACAGTGTCTACTTGTAGCAGTTGTATGTATTGGGTTAGACTATCTTTCAGTCGCAGCCTGACAGTGTCTACTTGTAGCAGTTGTATGTATTGGGTTTGACTATCTTTCAGTGACAACCTGACAGTGTCTACTTGTAGCAGTTGTATGTATTGGGTTAGACTATCATTCAGTGACAGCCTGACAGTGTCTACTTGTAGCAGTTGTATGTATTGGGTTAGACTATCTTTCAGTGACAGCCTGACAGTGTCTACTTGTAGCAGTTGTATGTAATGGGTTAGACTTTCAGTGACAGCCTGACAGTGTCTACTTGTAGCAGTTGTATGTATTGGGTTAGACTATCTTTCAGTCACAGCCTGACAGTGTCTACTTGTATGTATTGGGTTAGACAATCTTTCAGTCACATCCTGACAGTGTCTACTTGTAGCAGTTGTATGTATTGGGTTAGACTATCTTTCAGTGACAGCCTGACAGTGTCTACTTGTAGCTGTTGTATGTACTGGGTTAGACTATCTTTCAGTGACAGCCTGACAGTGTCTACTTGTAGCAGTTGTATGTACTGGGTTAGACTATCTTTCTATCTTTCAGGGGGCTGGCGTGGCGCAGTCGGTAGCGCGGCGGATTTGTAACCGGAGGCCCCAGGTTCAATCCTCCATGGTGCCACTGAGTTCCGTCGGTGTGTTCTTGGGCAAGACACTTTACCTTAGCCTCGTCCTTCGGATGGGGACGTAAACCGGGCGGTCCCGTGTATCGGTCTATCCTCCGAGCACGTTAAAGAACCATAGGTATCTATTCGATAATAAGAGTAGGGCAGGTTCCCGGATTCCTATGTATCCTTCCCCTCTCTCTGGGGTGGCTCTAAATAACCTATACTGTGTTGATGAGCCGTTAAACAACATTCAATTCAATAGACTATCTTTCAGTCACAGCCTGACAGTGTCTACTTGTAGCAATTGTATGTATTGGGTTAGACTATCTTTCAGTCACAGTCTGACAGTGTCTACTTGTAGCAGTTGTATGTATTGGGTTAGACTATCTTTCAGTGACAGCCTGACACTGTCTACTTGTAGCAGTTGTATGTATTGGGTTAGACTATCTTTCAGTCACAGCCTGACAGTGTCTACTTGTAGCAGTTGTATGTAATGGGTTAGACTATCTTTCAGTCACAGCCTGACAGTGTCTACTTGTAGCAGTTGTATGTATTGGGTAAGACTATCTTTCAGTCACAGCCTGACAGTGTCTACTTGTAGCAGTTGTATGTATTTGGTTAGACTATCTTTCAGTGACAGCCTGACAGTGTCTACTTGTATGTATTGGGTTAGACAATCTTTCAGTCGCAGCCTGACAGTGTCTACTTGTAGCAGTTGTATGTATTGGGTTTGACTATCTTTCAGTGACAGCCTGACAGTGTCTACTTGTAGCAGTTGTATGTATTGGGTTAGACTATCTTTCAGTGACAGCCTGACAGTGTCTACTTGTAGCAGTTGTATGTATTGGGTTTGACTATCTTTCAGTGACAGCCTGACAGTGTCTACTTGTAGCAGTTGTATGTATTGGGTTAGACTATCTTTCAGTGACAGCCTGACAGTGTCTACTTGTAGCAGTTGTATGTATTGGGTTTGACTATCTTTCAGTGACAGCCTGACAGTGTCTACTTGTAGCAGTTGTATGTATTGGGTTTGACTATCTTTCAGTGACAGCCTGACAGTGTCTACTTGTAGCAGTTGTATGTATTGGGTTAGACTATCTTTCAGTGACAGCATGACAGTGTCTACTTGTAGCAGTTGTATGTATTGGGTTAGACTATCTTTCATTGACAGCCTGACAGTGTCTACTTGTAGCAGTTGTATGTATTGGGTTAGACTATCTTTCAGTGACAGCCTGACAGTGTCTACTTGTAGCAGTTGTATGTATTGGGTTAGACTATCTTTCAGTCACAGCCTGACAGTGTCTACTTGTAGCAGTTGCATGTATTGGGTTAGACTATCTTTCAGTGACAGCCTGACAGTGTCTACTTGTAGCAGTTGGATGTATTGGGTTAGACTATCTTTCAGTGACAGCCTGACAGTGTCTACTTGTAGCAGTTGTATGTATTGGGTTAGACTATCTTTCAGTGACAGCCTGACAGTGTCTACTTGTAGCAGTTGTATGTATTGGGTTAAGACTATCAGTGACAGCCTGACAGTGTCTACTTGTAGCAGTGAGCTAAATGCTAAACTTTATAGTGCTGCCACACTTTTTTTTTCAATTTCATTAGAATTACACAATGGGACATAATCCTAACAGTATGTTACTCAACTAACAACTAAAGGGGAGGAGACAACCACATACTCAACACAATCAGATTTTAAAGGATAACAGAAATTCTGGCATATTTTGCATTGATTTATTCTTCATTAACTTAACAAAAACAGTAAATATGTATTTCATGAAGAAGTTTTTTTAAAAGGGACACACGGCAATCTTAAAATCTTGTATCCTTTTAAACCTGTTTGTATAAAATTATATAAAAATGGATATCCAACTTAAATTAATAATAATGTTTGAACAAATGCAAGTTACATAAAAACCTAACTGGATGTCGCGAGTTTTAAACAAATCAAAATTGACATGTGTCCCTTTAACACAATGTCCTTAGGAAAGAATATGATGACATGTTTGTCTTACAGGAATGTGTCACTCTGCTATTCGTAATGTGTATCACCTGATTCCATGTAAACATGAAACAAGTGTGTTAAAAGGACACACACAATCTTGAAGATTAACCTGGTTGCATATAATTAAATACAATTCTGAGTTTTCAGCTGTTTACGTTATTCTATATAATATAATATACAATAGAATCACATTCTAAAATTAGTATTTGTGATTTAGCAGCAAAACACAGCTGAGTAATCAAGCTTTCCAGACCGGACATTTTCAAGAACAATAATTTATAACAGAAGGTTTAAATTAAAGGGGTTGATGCACTATTTTCAAACAAATTTATTTTAAAGGGCTCTGAAAAACTTAGAAGAAAGCTTAGGAGATCGAATACCATGACAAACAAGCGCATAAAGAATTACAGGGCAATCCATAGTCCCCCACCGGCACAGACAAACATTTTCCAGACATTTTCTATGATGGAGGTCAAAGATCAAGGTCAAGGTCACAATGACCTTATTTTGGTATGCGACACACCGCTATCCCAAGATGTATTCACATACCAAGTTTGGTGTCTCTAAGTTTTATAGTATTGAAAATACGGTTCGGACAAGCATTTTCTATGACAGAGGTCACAATGATTTTGGTACGCGACACACCGCTATCCCAAGATGTATTCACATATCAAGTTTGGTATCTCTAAGTGTTATAGTATTGAAAATACGGTCCGGACAAGCATTTTCTATGACAGAGGTCACAGGTCAAGGTCACAATGACCTTATTTTGGTACGCGACACATCGCTATCCCAAGATGTATGCACATACCAAGTTTGGTATCTCTGAGTGTTATAGTATTGAAAATATGGTCTGGACATGCATTTTCTATGACAGAGGTCACAATGACCTTATTTTGGTACTCGACACACCGCTATCCCAAGAGGTATTCACATACCAAGTTTGGTATCTCTTAAGTGTTATAGTATTGAAAATACGGTCCGGACAAGCATTTTCTATGACAAGAGGTCACAGGTCAAGGTCACAATGACCTTATTTTGGTACGTGACACACCGCTATCCCAAGATGTATTCACATGCAAAGTTTGGTATCTCTAAGTGTTATAGTATTGAAAAAATCGGTCCGGACAAGCATTTTCTATGACAGGTCACAGGTCAAGGTCACTGTTACCTTATTTTGGTATGCGACACACCGCTATCCCAAGATGCATTCAAATATCAAGTTTGATAGCTCTAAGTGTTATAGTATTGAAAATACGGTCCGGAAAAGCATTTTCTATGACAGATGTCACAGTGAATTTTTTTTGGTACGCGACACACCGCTATCCCAAGATGTATCCACATACCAAGTTTGGTATCTCGGAGTCTTATAGTATTGAAAATATGGCCCGGAACATTATTTCGGAAGGACGGACGGACAGGGTGCAAACCTATAGTCCCCACCGGAACCGGTGTGGGACTAATAAAGGAGATATGACCTATTGAAAATGTGTAAAGAAACATCAGTGGAGGTGGCCATCTTGGAACTGAACTTAATTGGGGTTTTAAGGCACACCAACACATACAAGGTTATATGGCGCGTAACAAGACATGCCAAGCTCATCCTCAATGTACATCAAGATAAAATATGGAGAATGGGCCTATAACCTTCTCACCTGCAGAACTGCAGGGTTGCTGCAAATTCTATTGTAGACACTCCATTTATGCTGGAGCCACGTTTATTGATTTTCTGCCACTGCTCTAGTAATTTGAGCAAGATGGCACCTGAAACTATGCAGGGGTCATGATGAATTGAATGTTGTTTAACAGCTCATCAACACAGTATAGGTTATTTAGAGCCGCCCCAGAGAGAGGGGAAGGATACATAGGAATCCGGGAACCTGCCCTACTTTTATTATCGAATAGATTCTTATGGTTCTTTAACGTGCTCAGAGGATAGACCAATACACGGGACCGCCCGGTTTACGTCCCCATCCGACGGACAAGGCGTAGGGAAAGTGTATCAAGAACACACCGACGGTACTCAGTGGCACCACGGAGGATTGAACCCGGGGCCTCTGGTTACAAATCGGCCTCCCTACCGACTGCGCCACGTCAGCCCTGGGTCATGATGAAGACCTTTAATGAGCATGAACAAAAATGATAAAATGAACATGAATTTGGGGGTGGGCGTGGCTCTACCCCTCTGCCTACCAAACCAACGGTATCTGCTGTGGCCCTATTGTTTGCCCCGGAACCAAACAGGGCCCCCAGAACCACACGGGGCAGCCATCTTGGAACGATGACGTCATGGCGTCTTTTTACCAATTATGGCATATCGACAAGATATCTTTTAAATCAAAGAAAATCACTGCAAACTGATTAAAAGTAAATATACAAATGTAAAATGTATACATTATATGCTTATTTTTCATTTGCAGTGATTTTCGTTGCTTTAAAAGATATTTTGACAATATGCCAAATATGATAAAAGGCGCGATGACGTCATTGTTCCAAAATGACTGCCTTCCTTTACGTTTCTTTGCAAATATTCAATAGGTCATATCTCCTTAATTGTTCATGGTATTTTGATCATTCTTTCAGCTTTCTTCAAGTTTTTCAGAGCTCTTTTAAATAAATATTATTTGAAAATAGTGCATCAACCCCTTTAATGCATATGTACATTTCGTATGGAACTGAAGTACATGACAAAGGTTTTCATTTGCAGTTGGACCCACACCAATCGCTATTCTAGATTGCCTCCAGTCCCCTTTAAAGGGACACATGGCAACCTTGATTTTTTAAAAACTCACAGCATCCCCTTTGTTTTTCTACATAAACTGCATTTGTTCAGTCACCAATATTAACTATAAAATAGTCTAAAACAAATTGTTTTTTGCCTATTATTAACTGTGTACCGCCTTGTGCAATAGAACCTTTCTCGGCTCAGTAGTCACTCCCTCTGACAAATAGGTCTAACCATCGAATTCTAATGAATTAAATAGTTGTTTTATTATATATCATAAATTGTCAGTGTCAGTTGTGTAGACGATATATTTATCAAGGTCGTGTGAAGCTTTGGTTTTAAAAAAAATAGAACTATCACTGAAGGTGATGAACATCCCAGCCGATGATGGGCAAAATCGAGAATAATAAATGTCTAACATATCTGTTGATATTTTAATGAGAAAGAAATACTAATTAAAACAAAGGTCCATAATTCTGTAAAAAAACCATTGCAGAATCGAAAAACCATTAATGCACATCACATCAGATCATCACGAGAGAACTGTATGTTAGGTGTAATAACAATCCAAGGAAAGTGTTAAAGTGAAAGCCACATGAAGTTCATTATGGAGTGAAAAACTCAGTCAAATAAAGGGCCATAATTCTGAAATAAATTAGGCCATCAATGATGGGTGATGTACAGGGACATAAGGTCATCAGTTGTTATGTGTATATTAAATTTGGGAACAATCAATTCCACAATGTTTGAGAAAAAATGTGTTAACATGTCATTATACAATATTAGAGTGGACAATTCTAAGTCAAACAAAAGGCCATAATTCTGCAATACATTTGTCAATCAATGAGGTGATGTAGAGGTACATAAGGTCATCAGTTGTTATGAGTAAGTATTAAAAATGTGTTACAAGACGGGACAAAATGTGTGACGGGACGGTCATACGTTGTTATGCATATATGAAGTTTGGGAACAATCCATTCAAAAGTGTTCGAGATATGCAAGTATTAAAAAATGTGTTACGCGACGAGACAAAAATGTGACGCGACGCGATGCGACGTTGGGGACGCGATTCCTATATAGCCCCCACTTTACTTTGTGAAAGCGGGGGTATAAAAAGCGCGTCAATGACACAAATGTAATATTGCACGCAAAATTTACTATTGCAGTCATGTGATGAACTATTGCACGGTTGGCAGACTTCCAATCAGAATAGTCAAAAGTATCTAGACCAATAAAAAACGCTTATATTTATGATATATAATAATTAAGCCTATTGTAAAAATATGACGAAACAATGAAAACTGAACAATTTATTTAATTATATGCAAGCAGGTTTAAAGTCAAAATGATACTGGATAAATAAATCGAGAGGCTAATTTCAATGCTTGATAAACACTTCAAGATTGCCGTGCGTCCCTTTAAGGTAACAATAATGTTTGGTGAACTGCTTTGTGTCCATCTTAACATACATGTAGCATTAAATGCCATTCCATATTTCCTCTAACAGAAGCACCCTTCTGTTATAGAAGCACCCCACCTGCAACCCTCACCCCTCTCCACCTTCAACCCTTTAAAAAACAACAACAAAAAAAACTTACCCTAATATGTATTTTTTATTTTTATAAAAGCACACCCCTTGCATGCCCATTGCTTCTATTAAGGGAAATAGGGTAGCACACAAACTCAATCAAGAAACTAGAAAGTGTCCGTAGGCACGGATGCCCCCACTAAGGTCACTATGCCATAGATGACATATGAAATAGCACATACATTAATAATGTAATGCAAAACTTGAAGTCATTTTATTTTGAGTAAATAACTTAACAGACACAGACCAACCTTGTAGACTGTCATGTAGATATCACATTCTCAATACATGATTGTTGACACAGGTTTTTCAGCCCCTATTTTGACTAAGTCGTGGTTCTTGGCCAAAAAAAAATTAGGTGCGCATCTTCACTTGCTGGTCAACATTCCTGTACAGTTTGGTGATCGTGGGTTAAATAGTAATGGAGGATCACGCGACACAAGTTTTGCAGGCCCTATTTTGACTAAGTCAAGGGCCATAACTCTGTGGTTCTTGGTCCAAAATAAAAATGAAAACCCAGATGCGCATCTTCACTTGCTGGTCAGCATTCTGGTAAAGTTTGGGACGTATGGACGGAAAAGTGCAAATTTATCCACCAAGTGGGGTCATAACAAGTCATGCAAAAAAACAATGGCAGCATAATTATATAAATATCAACAAGCAAAGGCAACAGATATTTCCTAATAAACTTTGTTACTATGCCTTTACAGTCAGTACAGGACAGGTTATCTAAAATACAGAATAATAAACAAAGTCATACAAATGACTGGACGGACTGGTACTCGTCAGACAATATACAGACTGGCTACTGCCCTTCTGATTATTATACAATTTGAGACAACCAGCCAGACCAAACCTCAAAACTGGTGTGTTGAATTAAGAGTTACTAACTCAATATTCATTGTACGCATATTCGATCATGAGTATTTTAAGAACCCATGAAAAAATCCTGTACTTTTAATTCGTACATTTACATTATTTTATGAACTGAACACCTGGATAGGATTTGGATAAACAATTTGATAGTGTAATTTGGCAGGTTAGTGCCTTTAAAATAAGACTAAACACTGAGATAGTAGCCAGTCTATCCAATACATTTCATCAATGCAATAAACATACAATAAAATAAAAAATTTGAAATACATGTTCAAAAACAATTACCAACTAGACGGGGTTGTTTTTGTAACAAAAACATATGTCTCCACCCATAATTTATGAACCAACCTGGCTGAAAGTTGCGCTCTGCACGTCGTCTCGATAATGGTGAACATTTGTGCCAAGTTATTTCAAAACCTCTCAAGCTGTTCAAGAGATATGGAGCGGACACGAAATATAGTGCATATTACCTTCGACCTTTAAGTGTGACCTTGAATGGACGTGGCTGGAAGACGCGCTCTGCATGTCGTCTCAATATGGTGAACATTTGTGCTAAGTTATTTCAAAATACCTCAAGCGGTTCAAGAGATATGGAGAGGACACAAAATATAGTGCATATGACCTTCGACCGCTAAGTGTGACCTTGACATTGATCGGACGTGACTGGAAATTGCGCTCTGCATGTCGTCTCGATATGGTGAACACTCGTGCCAAGTTATTTCAAAATCCCTTAAGCTGTTCAAGAGATATGGAGAGGACACAAAATATAGTGCATATGACCTTCGACCGCTGAGTGTGACCTTGACATTGATCGGACGTGACTGGAAATTGCGCTCTGCATGTCGTCTCGATATGGTGAACACTGGTGCCAAGTTATTTCAAAATCCCTCAAGCTGTTCAAGAGATATGGAGAGGAAATGAAATATAGTGCATATGACCTTCGACCTCTAAGTGTGACCTTTACCTTGAACGGACGTGGCTGGAAGTTGTGCTCTGCCAAGTTATTTCAAAATCCCTCAAGCGGTTCAAGAGATATGGAGAGGACACGACTTGTGATGGACAGACATCCAAGCTAAAAACATTTCGAGTTTATAGTGCCAGCTGTTGAGTTATCGCGAAATCAAGATTTTGGGATGGATGGACCGATCGACATTTGCAAAGCAATATGCCCCCTCCTCCTTCGAAGTGGGGCATAAGAAATGTCTAAAATATCTGTTATTTTTTTAATGTGAAAAAAATCTAAGTAAAACAAAGGTCCATAATTCTGTAAAAGCAAAATGCAGAATCAAAAAAAATACCATTAATGCAGAGACACATCATATCATCATCTGTCTGTCAAGTGTAATAACACTTCATGAAAACTTTTTAAGTGAAAGCCACATAAAGTTCATTACAGAGTGAAAATTTCAAAGTCAAATAAAGGGCCATGATTCTGTAATAAATTAGGCACCAACAATGTGTGATGTAGAGGGACATAAGGTTATCAATTGTTATGTGTACATGAAGTTTGGGAACAATCAATTCAAAATTGTTTGAGAAAAATGTGTTAACAGGTCAATATATAATATTAAAGTGGAAAATTCTAAGTCAAACAAAGGGCCATAATTCTGTAATAAATTAGGCAATCAATGATGGGTGATGTACAGGGACATTAAGTCATCAATTGTTATGTGTATATTAAGTTTAGGAACAATCAGTTTTGAAAATGATTGGAAAAAAAAAATGTTGTCATTATACAATATTAGAGTGGACAATTCTAAGTCAAACAAAGGGCCGTAATTCTGTAATAAATTAGGCAATCAATAATGTACCGGAACATAAGGTCATCAGTTGTTATGTGTACATAACGTTGGGGAACAATCAATTCGAAACTGTTTGAGAATTTTTTTTAACATGTACAATATTAAAGTGGACAATTCTAAGTCAACTGAATTGAATTTTACAGCGCACCAATACATGAAAGGTTATATGGTGCCTAACAGGAATGAACATGCCAGGCTCATCCTCCATTTACATTAAGATAAAATATGGAGCACGGGCCTCGAACCTTTTAACCTGCAGAACTGCAAAGTTGCTGCAAATTCTATAGTAAACACTCCATTTACGAGGCAGCCACATTTCCACGTTTGCATATGCAGTGTCATGATGAAGACCTTGAATGAGCATGACAAAAAAATAATATGAAACCGCAATAAATAGACAACTACGTTGTGACGTAATGACTATATCTGTTGTAATTCAACAGATACCCACAAGATGATCAAGAGCAGCTTTGGGGCAAACTTGTGTCCAGTATTAATGACAAGTTAAAACATAATAAGCGTGAGGTGTATAAGAAGGAGCACTGAATCTGGAGGAAGATATACCGCAACAAAGTGGGAGAATATAGTGGTTATCCTGTCCATCTGTTTGTCCATCCATAGCACGTACCTTGTGCAAGCAACAAGTCTCAGGCCCTTTGACTGATCTGTGCAAGTTATGGCCCTTTTTTGTCTTATTAGTTTTTTATGTGAGTTATGCCTCCTCTTACTTACAGAACTATGTTGTATAGGGTCAGAAGTACAATGCCGTGGTATAGAACTATGTTGTATAGGGTCAGAAGTACAATGCGGTGGTATAGAACTATGTTGTATAGGGTCAGAAGTACAATGCGGTGGTACAGAACTATGTTATATAGGGTCAGAAGTACAATGCGGTGGTACAGAACTATGTTGTATAGGGTCAGAAGTACAATGCCGTGGTATAGAACTATGTTGTATAGGGTCAGAAGTACAATGCGGTGGTATAGAACTATGTTGTATAGGGTCAGAAGTACAATGCGGTGGTATAGAACTATGTTGTATAGGGTCAGAAGTACAATGCGGTGGTATAGAACTATGTTGTATAGGGTCAGAAGTACAATGCGGTGGTACAGAACTATGTTGTATAGGGTCAGAAGTACAATGCGGTGGTACAGAACTATGTTGTATAGGGTCAGAAGTACAATGCCGTGGTACAGAACTATGTTGTATAGGGTCAGAAGTACAATGCGGTGGTACAGAACTATGTTGTATAGGGTCAGAAGTACAATGCCGTGGTATAGAACTATGTTGTATAGGGTCAGAAGTACAATGCGGTGGTACAGAACTATGTTGTATAGGGTCAGAAGTACAATGCGGTGGTACAGAACTATGTTGTATAGGGTCAGAAGTACAATGCGGTGGTACAGAACTATGTTGTATAGGGTCAGAAGTACAATGCCGTGGTACAGAACTATGTTGTATAGGGTCAGAAGTACAATGCCGTGGTATAGAACTATGTTGTATAGGGTCAGAAGTACAATGCGGTGGTATAGAACTATGTTGTATAGGGTCAGAAGTACAATGCGGTGGTATAGAACTATGTTGTATAGGGTCAGAAGTACAATGCGGTGGTATAGAACTATGTTGTATAGGGTCAGAAGTACAATGCGGTGGTACAGAACTATGTTGTATAGGGTCAGAAGTACAATGCGGTGGTACAGAACTATGTTGTATAGGGTCAGAAGTACAATGCGGTGGTACAGAACTATGTTGTATAGGGTCAGAAGTACAATGCGGTGGTACAGAACTATGTTGTATAGGGTCAGAAGTACAATGCGGTGGTATAGAACTATGTTGTATAGGGTCAGAAGTACAATGCCGTGGTACAGAACTATGTTGTATAGGGTCAGAAGTACAATGCCGTGGTACAGAACTATGTTGTATAGGGTCAGAAGTACAATGCGGTGGTACAGAACTATGTTGTATAGGGTCAGAAGTACAATGCGGTGGTACAGAACTATGTTGTATAGGGTCAGAAGTACAATGCGGTGGTACAGAACTATGTTGTATAGGGTCAGAAGTACAATGCGGTGGTACAGAACTATGTTGTATAGGGTCAGAAGTACAATGCGGTGGTACAGAACTATGTTGTATAGGGTCAGAAGTACAATGCCGTGGTACAGAACTATGTTGTATAGGGTCAGAAGTACAATGCGGTGGTACAGAACTATGTTGTATAGGGTCAGAAGTACAATGCCGTGGTATAGAACTATGTTGTATAGGGTCAGAAGTACAATGCGGTGGTACAGAACTATGTTGTATAGGGTCAGAAGTACAATGCGGTGGTACAGAACTATGTTGTATAGGGTCAGAAGTACAATGCGGTGGTACAGAACTATGTTGTATAGGGTCAGAAGTACAATGCGGTGGTACAGAACTATGTTGTATAGGGTCAGAAGTACAATGCGGTGGTACAGAACTATGTTGTATAGGGTCAGAAGTACAATGCGGTGGTATAGAACTATGTTGTATAGGGTCAGAAGTACAATGCGGTGGTACAGAACTATGTTGTATAGGGTCAGAAGTACAATGCGGTGGTATAGAACTATGTTGTATAGGGTCAGAAGTACAATGCGGTGGTACAGAACTATGTTGTATAGGGTCAGAAGTACAATGCGGTGGTACAGAACTATGTTGTATAGGGTCAGAAGTACAATGCTGTGGTACAGAACTATGTTGTATAGGGTCAGGAGTACAATGCGGTGGTACAGAACTATGTTGTATAGGGTCAGAAGTACAATGCGGTGGTACAGAACTATGTTGTATAGGGTCAGAAGTACAATGCCGTGGTACAGAACTATGTTGTATAGGGTCAGAAGTACAATGCGGTGGTACAGAACTATGTTGTATAGGGTCAGAAGTACAATGCCGTGGTACAGAACTATGTTGTATAGGGTCAGAAGTACAATGCGGTGGTACAGAACTATGTTGTATAGGGTCAGAAGTACAATGCGGTGGTACAGAACTATGTTGTATAGGGTCAGAAGTACAATGCGGTGGTACAGAACTATGTTGTATAGGGTCAGAAGTACAATGCGGTGGTACAGAACTATGTTGTATAGGGTCAGAAGTACAATGCCGTGGTACAGAACTATGTTGTATAGGGTCAGAAGTACAATGCGGTGGTATAGAACTATGTTGTATAGGGTCAGAAGTACAATGCGGTGGTACAGAACTATGTTGTATAGGGTCAGAAGTACAATGCGGTGGTACAGAACTATGTTGTATAGGGTCAGAAGTACAATGCGGTGGTACAGAACTATGTTGTATAGGGTCAGAAGTACAATGCGGTGGTACAGAACTATGTTGTATAGGGTCAGAAGTACAATGCTGTGGTACAGAACTATGTTGTATAGGGTCAGAAGTACAATGCGGTGGTACAGAACTATGTTGTATAGGGTCAGAAGTACAATGCGGTGGTACAGAACTATGTTGTATAGGGTCAGAAGTACAATGCGGTGGTAAAGAACTATGTTGTATAGGGTCAGAAGTACAATGCGGTGGTACAGAAATATGTTGTATAGGGTCAGAAGTACAATGCCGTGGTACAGAACTATGTTGTATAGGGTCAGAAGTACAATGCGGTGGTACAGAACTATGTTGTATAGGGTCAGAAGTACAATGCGGTGGTACAGAACTATGTTGTATAGTGTCAGAAGTACCATGTTGTGGTATAGAACTATGTTGTATAGGGTCAGAAGTACAATGCGGTGGTACAGAACTATGTTGTATAGGGTCAGAAGTACAATGCGGTGGCATTATTTGCTGCATATCAGATAAGATTATCCACGTTTTATATGCGTGATGCATGGAAAGCCTGATCTTACACATTGGGAGAAGATAAAAGTCGCGCGCTGATATCAACAAACAATGACAGTTGCACGTCATTGAGTAAATAAACATGCAAAACGTTAGTAGTTGGCGAAGTCAATGCGCAGAATGTAAATGGTATGCAAGACAAAGAATCAATCATAGGTATCCGGTTCAGATAGGGAATTCCAATACTCAGTCTAACTGCTTTGATCATAACCTCGGTTACGATACAGACAATTGAATCTTTGTAATGGAATTCTAGATCATCATCGGAGACTCATGAAAGATTCTTATATTCTAGTTTATAACTTTAGACCAAATGATGTCAAAAGTACAAGTGAGGACTATCATTGAAAATGTATACAAAGTAAATCAAGAATAGTTACTTTTTATAATATAGGACTTATTTTGATCCTAATCTACCATTCCAGAATCGCAGGAGTGAGCGTGGTCACGTGACACGAGACTATCAGAACGAGGTTTCGAAAATTCGCGGAAATATCGGAAAATTTTAGAGATAATTTTATGAAAATTTACGGAATAAGTGCAGTATATTGATAAATTTACATAAAGGACATTTTAAAGTCCGTCCCGATGTCAAAATGTTTGGGACAACAAATACATTAACCTTGCCGTCATGCTAAAGGGAAGCATAGAGCTTGATAGTTTGTGTTCTGGTGGTTGGTTGGGTTGTGGGCGTGGAGGTGGGGTGAAGACCATGTTAGAATTGTTTCCACTACTGGTGTCACTAGTAACGTGTGGGGTGAAAAATAAGAAACAAGAAGATACTTGTTTACGGTGACAATATATCATTGGTACATATTACTAGAAAGCCACGGCCTACATGTTGAGCCTATTGTGCCTATTGTGCCTATTGTGCCTATTGTGCCTATTGTGAAGTAGTTCATATTTTTTTATTTGACCAACACCAAACTCAATCCCAAGAGATATTCATTCCTTACATACTTAATGCGAAAGTAGGTCACAGCAACCCAAACTTATGCACATGATGTTAAATGCATATAAGCACATCTGGTGAATCATAAAGGAATCCCAAATTACAAGAGCCAGCGACAGAGCTATGTGAGAAATGAGGAAAAATAAAAACTTTAACCGAAAGGTCAAAACGCGTAGACAGACGGAAATTGTCAAACTACCGGTATAAGCCTGGATTTGCTAAGTAATCCGGCTAAAAAGAAGATAAGTAGGTCAGTCATCATTTTGGAGCTCCATCGGAGAAACGTAACCTAAACCCCTTCAGTCTGGTAATATACCTACTGAGTTTGCCATCCAGCTCGGTTGGTGCTGAAAGCTGATTTTCAAAGTATACTGTTTTCAATATATTGAAGTTGTCCATCAGTGGTTGTGATTATAGACAAAGAAAATGTAGTTTTAGAAACGCTAAACTAGTAATGTCAAGTCAATAACAGACAGTAGACTCAAGCATGGTGTCTTTTGTACTAAACGGTACAAAGTACTTTTCAGAATGCAGATCATTAAGAGTGACTGGAGATCATGTCCATGTGACACACGCCTCAGTGACCAGCTCCTTGTATCATCTGAAGGTCAATCCGTAGAATTTAATCCAGGTCTGGCTATTCAGCAATGGGAGTCCAGCGTAGGTGAAGGCCTTTCTTCTATGATAAATAAACTACCCTAGTTAGAAACTGTTTATGTTTGCATCAGTAAGTAGAAGTTGACATAATACTGAATGATTGTACTCTTTCTTAAGTGTATTTCAGAATGTTCTCAACGACTCACAAGAACCAACGGAGATTAGTGATGAAGATGCTGATGAGGCTGATGTTTATCAACTTGCTGAAAACTTGGAGGAGACCACAGGCACTGAAGATGATACTGACCCTGGAGTCCAACAAAGATGCCAGATTGCCTCAAAATAAGGCCTATAAAATGCTGCTGAATTTACAGTAGTATTAATAATAATGATTATCAGAATCCTTGTATTCAATAATCTCATTTAAATTTATCAACTTGCAATTTTAGTTCTGTTGTTACTTAGCTAGCTCAAAAGATATCCACCTTGATCTCTCTTCCAGTGAGATAAAAAAAAAATCGAAAGTGGGCCCTATTGCGCCAGTTTGTTGAACAAGAAAGAAGCAAAACTACAGTTCAGAAGTTTTAATCTGCAAAATCTACAGTTTGTTGGACACATCTACCATCTTAAGATTCAATTATTCCTGGAAAAAGACCGGCAAGGCGAGGTACAGCAGCGGGAGCACCCGTGATATAGCGGAGGAGGGAATCATCGCCGCCACAGCAGGGCAGGAGCCGATGTTCGACCACGCCCGTTCAGAAACATTCGGCAGCCATGCATAGTCTTAGAAAAGCGGCTGCACAAGTTAGCCGACGGGGGCACAAACCAACCCAACGCCTCAAGAGGCACAACACGGTGGATGACATGGAGCCGGGAAGCGGGAGTGATCGTGACAGATCAGGTAATAATATCGACGGGTCAGTGAGGGACATTCACAGTATTTTCCCAAACAAACCAACATTAAAGTTCCCGGATGAATTTGATTTTAATAAAACACCAGAAATGCAGGGTACGTGTTTGATCCAGTTGGCATTCACGTACCTCTTAAAGTCAAAGAATTTTTTTGGGAAGGCGGGTTTAATAGTTTTCCAATGTTGCTTAAATCAGCTAGGGAAATTATTCTTAATTCTTCGCTGTCAGGGTAAGTACTGTGCTGTCACTACGCACCAGATGCTGTTCCGATCTGTTTGTAAATAGTGTTTAAATTTCACAATGATTCTCCTTTAAGCGTGCCCAACAAGTGACGCAAGCTGCGACACAATTTCACCACTTTGGCAAAGATCAAAGAAATTACGTCGGCACGTCAAATGAGCGTTTCATCATTTATAAACAGGTGCATGTTTATGGAGGAATAATTGCAGTGTACAAAAGGATTGTTTTATTAATGGATTAAAATGAAAGTGATATAGTTTGCAGTAAAAAATTGATATTTCTAATTACCATAGTCGATCGTTTTATTAATGGATTAAAGTGAAAACAAGTTCTGCGGTAAGACGTTATTTTTAATTACGATTACGATAGTTTATTGTATTATACACTGAATACAAGAACAATGCTAACAGTGCATACGATTTCCACTTACGGAGATTGACCGAAATTTAACCCCAAATTAATTCCATTTGGGACACTAAAAAAAATAAAAAATTGAAAAAGTATCGTTTGGGACAGGACAAATTATTGTAATTAATTTATCCTGTCCCAATAAAAACGGTAAATACGGTAATCAAATATCTTCCGGTTTATTAAATATAAAAAACAATAATAAAAAAATAAATTCATTTCAGTACACAGTATTCATTTTAAACAGAAAATATGGTGGCGGTATCGGTGACAATTTTAAATAAGTGGTAAAATTAACAATAGACTATTGAACAAACAAAACTACATATATAATGACACTAAAAATAGGCGCGTTTCATTTTTCCTTCAGTATATATTAACAAACAGAAGATAATTGTTCGGATTTCAGCTTGACACGTTAAAGCGCGGAAACTGTTTTTCTATGTCATTTCTATGCGACCATGACCTTTGAATTAGTGACCGCAAAAAACAATAATCCATGTCCCATGCACAGTCTATGTATGACATTTTATGGTCCTAGATTGAAAGGTACATGAGTTGCAGTGCTAAAAACCTTTTTCTGTTGGGTCGTTGTGACCTTGACCTATGTCCTAATGACCTTCAAAAACAACAGGGACCACCATTTTGCCGTCTATGTATTGTACGAAGTTTCATGATCATGTGTATAATACTTCATGGGGCGTCCATGGCTGAATGGTTAGTCTCTGACTTGAAATCTTGTGGAGTCTTTTTGCGAGAAAGCTATCCAGCTGGCTTGCAGAACGACGGTGGTTCTACCCAGGTGCCTGCCCATGCACGAAAATTGCCCGGAGGGGCACCTGGGGTCTTCCTCCACCAGTGGAGCCGCAAAGTCGCCATATGACCGTAGCTGTTGGTGCGACTATAAAATCCAATTCATTTCTTAATATTTCATGAGTTATCATGTGGAATTCAAATTGTTGACTGACAGAAAATGCCATACAATCATATGTTATCTTTCAAACGGGCATATAAAAACTGTGTACATTTCAATCAAACAAGAGTCTCACCACTAGTATGGTAGTGTTGACAGATATTCCATCTATTACAAATAAGTTAAACTAAGCTGAACAGAGTTGTTTGTGAGCTTATTTACATTCTTAACACATCCCATGAAAGCACATTTGGATTTACCATTTAACACAGTAGCTACTTCTGATTCTGTTGACCTCGCTGGTGCCCACCGCCATGTCCCTGGTTTCTATTTCTCTGTAGAATCATCACCGGTGAGTTCCTCTGTTGAGGGGAACCAGCCCCATGCATTGCTGTGTCAACATAAGAGTATCCTACCCTATGGTACCCAGCATCTTGATTCTGGTACCCAAACTGGTTCCCCTGACTGGCATTATACACTGGATTGTTGTTGTAATGGCTCGGATTTTGAGACTGACTATGTCCATGCTGGTTTCCATTCTGAAAACCTCCCCAAGAATTGTAACCATGTCCTTGGTTGTAGAACTGAGTATCTCCATAGTAACCTTGTTGATAGTGACCTTCACTCTCAGGGTAATGACCTTGACCCTCAAACTGACCTTGAAAGATACAATTTGTATAAAATAATGTCAAACTTTTGATTCAGTCCTTGCATAACAGACACAGCTATAAGTGACCTGACCATAAAAGATGCGCCGGGTGAATACTGTTTCCAATTCAAGGTAACTCATTTTTAATTATTCTTAATTTTTTAACAACAGGACTTTTTTCAAGAATTTGGTCCTGGACACTCACCCACCCATCAACCACCAGATGACATTCTATTTGGTCCTTGAAACTCCCCCACCAACATTTTATATTTTTGGCTTATATATGGCAAACCACATATATAGATTTGTCCTAAACACACCAAATATACAAACGAAATAAAAATAAAAATTTGAGGGTTAAATGTCATAATTTCTGAACAGTGCTAACCTTGGCCATGGTGTCGAGCATTTCCAGCAGCTCTTCTATTCTTCGATGGATTGTACTGTTTTCCACCAGGAGACGGGTAACTGTCTATGTCATTCCATCTCCCTCCAGGGGCCCCTGAGGTGGCGTTGTTAGATTCATTGTCAGAGAAACGGTCCCACAATTTCAGTAATGCCTCACCTACAGACGGATCCAGCTCCTGCAAGGATAATGGTTTGTTAAAATTAAAGTACTCCACAAAATACTTTTTATTTATAACACATTTATTTAGAACAATATAACAAGTGAGTAAACTATGAACATAAGGTATACACTCACTGTGTAGACTTGCCTTTTAATTTAACTGATGTAAATATAACATTGAACATAGAATTCACGGTTTCAACAATATTGAAATAAAGTTTTCAGCATCTTGCTTCAGTGACAGGCTAACTTCATGGGAAGTGAGATTAAGATGCATGTTATATGATTACATGATCTAATTATGACCATCAGAGTGGTAATATATGTTAGCCATGCTATTGAACACAAAACAATGTGTTTGTTTTAGCGCTTGTAATGGCAGGGGTATAATAAAGAAAACATTTTGCCATGTATGTTTTACAATAATTACTCTGAAGACCAACAAATGAAAAAGCAAAACATACTTTTATCACTCTACAGAGTAAAAATAATCAATCAAAACCAACAAGTTTATTACCATATTTTTTTAAATTAAAGTGTTAAGCTGTTAATGCTAAAAAAATAAAACAAAAGTTTTACTCTTTAATCCCACCATCAAATGGCAAAGTTTACAACATATGTATACCATTTCTAAACCTATTGAAGACCAGTAAGATATATCACTTACATATTTTGAAAATCCGAACTCTGTAGACACAGTATAAACGGCTTTAACCAGCCAAGCCAAACCCAAAAACGGGAATGTCGAATTAAGATTACCAACTCATAAATTATTTTACGCATATTTAACCTCGGATATGTTAAGTACCCGTGAATGAATATATATTTTTAATCAGCAAATATACATTATTTTGTGACCTGAACACCTGTACATGGTTTGGATAAGTTTTTGTAGCGTACTTTTGCTGCTATTTGGAGGGTTAGTGCCTTTAAAAAGTTTCCAATAAACTATTAAACTATTAACAACACCAGTCAGATTATAAACAGGAAATAGAGACGAATCTCCCTTCATGGCCTATCACAGAGAGACTGTTACAATATGCCTACTGCACACTGCTGTACAGTGTCTCACCTGCCCGTCCCTACTAATCTGCACCCTCTTGTTCTCATTCCATGGATTCAGTAGATGATGTGTAGCCTGGAACTGGATGTTACCCCTGTAAGCAGAACAGAGTTTTCTCGCATACCACATTATAAGAATCCAAGGGTTAGAATTTAAACCAGGGATGAGGCTCTGCCGAGTTCCTGGTTGCAATTCTGATCCCAGGCGTGAGATTTACCTATCTCACATGGATAAACTCATGATGGATTTTTTTTCTTGCATATCATTGACATTTTGTGCATTGACGTCGCCAATAACTAATGGTTTAACAATTTTTAACACAATGACGTCATGCATCTGTTCACATTATTGACTTCATTATTGTTGTGCGTGAATTTTATCTCGACCCTAGGGTGAGATGGAAATATCTAACCCGATACAATAACGGATATCCTTTTCTTGCATACCGGACAAGGATATCCGTCATTTTACCAGGACTAGATATTTCCATCTCACCCTAGGGTCGAGATAAAATTCACGCACAACAACATCCAGTTTTCCTGGAAAACATGCAAAACGTTAGTAGCTGGCGGCATCAACGCACATGTCTCTGATATGCATGAAAAAGAATCTATTCGGTTCAGAAAGGAAATTCCAACCCTCGGTATACGTGTTTTAATCGGAAACGAGGCTCTCGGAACCTCGGCAGAGCCTAGTTTCCGATAAAAACACGTATACCCCGGGTTGGAATTCTCTATCTTCACCGGATACCCATGAAAGATTCTTAAAGTCCCGTATGCAAGAAAAGGTTATACGCACTTTACATGGGTGATGGAAAGGTTGATCTTACACACGGGGAAGAAAAAAAATCACACACTGATATCAACAACGACAGTTGCATGATGTCATTGTGTAAATAAACATGCAAAACGTTAGCAGTTGGCGACGTCAATGTGCAGAATGTAAATGATGGAACAGATATGCTAAAAAAAGAATCAATCAAGGGTATTCGTTACAGATAGGGAAATTCCAACACTCGGTATAATGCAGAGCCTAGGTTCCTATAAAAACAATTACCTTGTGTTGGAATTACCGATCTTCACCGGATACTCATGATTCTTATAATCTTATATTATATATTACTTTTCAAGTAAAAAGCGACCTCAGTAATTCTGTGGGTAAGGCCTTGCCTCGCGTGTTTACTTCTCATGGGAAACCTCAGGGCTCGATGTTAAGGACTGTCCGCTTGCCCCGGGCAGGTAAAACATTGATCCGGGCAGGTAAAGTCTTAAAGGCTCAATCCCGTTGGGCAACTTCAAAACTGAGTGAATAGGACTATATATACTGAGCAAAATAAATTCAGCACATCAAATGCATGTCATTTCCATAGACGAGATACAAAGCCATGTCATACATGTGATATTTTCAGGACCTCAGTCTGGGAGTTTAGTGAATTTTTTAAGGGAGATTCATGCAAAAATCTGAGATTTTTTTTCATCATGAATGATAGCGTGCGTGTGGTATCTTTTTACCCAAATACTATAAATGAACGCCATAAAATACAGTTTTAAAATATTTTTTACTAACTTCTTTTAGAAAAGGGCAAATGTTCATGCTTTTGAATTATTATTATTATTTTTTTATAATTAAGAAATTTGAATGACAATTATGATACAAACATTTAATATCATCTAACACTATTATTTAGATACCTATTTTCCTTATCCAAAAGCCCTGAAGAATAGAAACTCCAAATGAAAATTCTACTTTTGTTTTCTCTATCCAATAATTTTCAATTTCCACATCTATAAAAATGATAGCACCATTGTTTCAAGTCATAATCCAATTAATTACCTACATCATTAATGACTTCAACAGAATGCTGCAATGATAATCCTTTGATTAGATAAAATGTCTGACGATCAAACATTACCCCTCGGGCCCCAGGTAAGAGATGTCAAAATTATAAAAACAACAGAGCCATGTGACAATAAAGAAGTCTTGATCATCTCCACGCTTGCTTATTCTTAAGACAAACACTTGTATTTAAAATCATGCATCTTAATGATTAAGACCAAGGAATAAGTTTGGGATTTGGAATAAAAATTGCAAACTGTTTTGAGATCGTTTTTACAGGAGTTTTTCAAACAATTCCATTGGGCCAGGAGGAGGGTTAAAATTCCATGAGATTCCATTTCACGCTGTGAGGTATCACATATATGCCATGTTTGTTCAGGGTCAATGATAAAAATCATTTTAAAAAGTCGGCATAAAATGCCCTCTTTTCTTAAAAGAGATAAACTAAAAACTCACGGATATTCTACGCTGCTTATGACATAAAGTTATTACATCACAACATTCAGTGCTAAATTTTGTCTGACATCGCAGAGGTCCATCTCAATCTTAATTATGGTTTAGATCCACCAAATTAATGGACTAAATCGTCAGCTGGGTAAATTCTAGTAGCAGATAAGGAGGAATTTTAACACTCCGAGAATAATGATATTTTGTACCTGCTGATCCAGTCAACGGAGAACACCCCACCCTGACCGTTGAAGTCTGAACACTTGTCTGTACCAATGATAGAGGACATCTTGGCACAACCCTGGAAATGACCGCTGCCTTGGACAGAGAAGATTAGGAACACCATCTTGCCATCCTGTAATGAAGTATGGAGTCAGCAAGTATAAAATAATGTAGAATGTAATGCATTTTGTTGACCAGTTTTAAACTAAGAATATTGAGATTCCATGGTAAAGTTAATGAACAAGAGGTCAATGACCTTGAAGCTCTACTGATAGGTTTTTGATAGCTAGATCAACATTCCTGTGAAGTTTCAAGAAAATCTGTCAATTAGTTTCAAAGGAGTAATCGCTACAAGTTTTTACTACGTAACTATATGTAAACAAAGATGGCCGGAGCAGCCATGTTTAATGTCGAATCAAAATAATTTTCTACAGGGACCAACATCATGTTATGCTGATCAGTTTAGAAAAAGTCCCATATCAAATATCACTTACAGTTTTCAAGAAGTAGTCGCTACAAATATGTTGTTTTTTAAAAATCTATTTTTAGCCTTGGTGGCCATATCGAATTTCCAGCTTACCTGAAATTTTGCAGCATGGATCAACTAGATATCAGGAGCAACATTCCTGTGAAGTTCCATGAAAATAAATCCATAAGTAGTTTCAGAGGAGTAGTCGCTACACGCTTTTACTATATAACTCTTATGTAAACAAAGATGGCCGCTGCAGCCATGTTTAACGTTGAATCAAAATGATTTTCGACAATTTTGCTATGATCAATTAGACATCAGGAGCAACAATCCTGTGAAGTTTCATGAAAATCCGTCAAGTAGTTTCAAAGGAGTGGTCGCTACAACTTTTTACAATATAATCTATGTAAACAAAGATGGCCGCTGACAGCCATGTTTAACATCGAATCAAAACGATTTTCGACAAGGACCAACATCATGTCATGCTGATCATTTTAGAAAAAGTCCGATATTAATATTACTTACAGTTTTCAAGAAGTAGTCGCTACAAACTTGTTTTTTGAAAATCTATTTTTAGCCATGGTGGCCATCTTGAATTTCCGACCGACCTGAAGTTTTGCTAGGATCAATAAGACATCAAGAGCAACATTCATGTGAAGTTTCATGAAAATCCGTCGAGTAGTTTCAGAGGAGTAGTCGCTATAAGTTTTCATTATATAACGCCATGTAAACAAAAACAATTTTCGACAAGGACCAACATCATGTCATGCTGATCATTTTAGAAAAAGTATCATATCAATATCGAGTTTTCAAGAAGTAGTCGCTAAAATCTTGTTTATTAAAGATCAACTAGACTTCATGGGCAACATTTCTGTAAAGTTTCATGAAAATCCATTCAGTAGTTTCAGGAGTAGTCGCTACAAAAAAGTTTACGGACGGACGGACGGACAGACACCGCACCATGGCATAAGCTCTGCTGATCTCTGATGAGTAGAGCTAAAAATGTGTTATGCGACGGAATGTTACGGACAATGTGATTTCCATATAGCTCTCACTTCACTTTGTGGAAGCATGGGTATAAGTGACATGAGCCAATATACATAATATGAATATGAAACGAGAACATGCATATTTCAGAAAAGACAACATACGCAAAAACTCTGGTTGTACCTGAAAGGCTTTGTTAAGTTTGTTCTCGTTACTCTTTGAGGTAGCCCAGGCTCCCTTACTGACGGACATGTCAATGTTCTTCTGGCTGCTACACTTCATAATAAAGTATCTACATGGCCCCGTCACTGCAGATCCTGGGTCGCTGCCCCGTCCCCCGGATTGGTACCCGCCAAACTGGGGGCTGCTGTGTGGGGTGTTGCTTCCACTCCCGTGCAGACTGGTACCACTGGAAGGACTGTTGGTCACAGAACCATCCTCAGATCTTGCTAATTCTGAAATAAAACATAATCTTCTTTACCCTTAACAAGTCGCAGGCTGATGAGGGTTTACAATGTCTGGCTGCTGATCAGTCATTTCCCCAAAACAACCCTTTGTGACATAAATGGGATGGAATGTTCTGAAAATGACACCATTCAACCAAATCTTTTACCTGCAAAATCATTGTTTGTCAAAACCATTGTTCTAGTCACACTTAAAATTATGTTGCAGGAGATTTCGAGTAAATGGATAATATACAATTTAGTCAGAATGTAATTTATCACCGTTCAAATGTAACTATCTGTTTTAATTCACAACGCATGTTTTTGTCCAATAAAATTAATCACGCCACTGTGTAACTTTTTGTTACTTCTCAAACGAAACTACATGAAATGAATATGTTTAAAGGACTTTAAAAATAGTCATTATGCCTTTTAACAAGTTTTTATATGTAAATAATCAATATTTAAATTAATTGTATCTTTAACAACGTAAACAGTCAATACATGATCATGTTTTTTACAAGCCGAAAAAGCACAAGCAATCATGTGCACACATTTTTACACATACTTGGAGACAGAAAATCTTTCCTCTTTGGTGGGGTGCTCGTGGCTTTCTTCGCTGATGTTGAGAACCTATGCCTGCTGTTGTCCACATATTCTTCATGTACAGCCTGATTCCGTCCACCTCCACCACCAGACATTATACTTTCAGCAGCTGTAGATAACAAGGTGCAAGAAGTATGCTATAATGCCTGAATTATAGTTTACCGGAGATACAAGAGTATGCTGTAATGCCTGAATTATAGTTAACCAGAGATACAAGAAGTATGCTATAATGCCAGAATTATAGTTTACCAGAGATACAAGAAGTATGCTATAATGCCTGAATTATAGTTTACTAGAGATACAAGAAGTATGCTATAATGCCAGAATTATAGTTTACCAGAGATACAAGAAGTATGCTATAATGCCTGAATTATAGTTAACCAGAGATACAAGAAGTATGCTATAATGCCTGAATTATAGTTAACCACAGATACAAGAAGTATGCTATAATGCCAGAATTATAGTTTACCAGAGATACAAGAAGTATGCTATAATGCCAGAATTATAGTTTACCAGAGATACAAGAAGTATGCTATAATGCCAGAATTATAGTTTACCAGAGATACAAGAAGTATGCTATAATGCCAGAATTATAGTTTACTAGAGATACAAGAAGTATGCTATAATGCCAGAATTATAGTTTACCAGAGATACAAGAAGTATGCTATAATGCCTGAATTATAGTTTACCAGAGATACAAGAAGTATGCTATAATGCCAGAATTATAGTTTACCAGAGATACAAGAAGTATGCTATAATGCCTGAATTATAGTTTACCAGAGATACAAGAAGTATGCTATAATGCCTGAATTATAGTTTACAGAGATACAAGAAGTATGCTATAATGCCAGAATTATAGTTTACCAGAGATACAAGAAGTATGCTATAATGCCAGAATTATAGTTTACTAGAGATACAAGAAGTATGCTATAATGCCAGAATTATAGTTTACCAGAGGATACAAGAAGTATGCTATAATGCCAGATTATATACAAGAAGTATGCTATAATGCAAGAATTATAGTTTACCAGAGATACAAGAAGTAAAAGTAGATATTCCCAAGTTATGCTAGCCCTGTCCAGACTTTGTTATAGTTAGAAATAAATATTGTGAGATTCAGAATGATGCTACTGTTAATGAAATATGCTTAATTCATTTCATGCAATTTGTTAGTACCGATGAATAAATGTAGCCTATTAATCAGCATATATATATATATATACTGTATGCTACAGTTTATAAAAACCCAAGCGCTTTCGGCTTACGCCTTCATCAGGGGTAAACAAACATGAAATAACAAATACAAACAAAACAAGAGGTCAATATTTTTAGCCGTGGCGGCCATCTTGAATTTCCGGCCGACATGAAATTTTGCTAGGATCAATCAGACATCAAGAGCAACATTCCTGTGAAGTTTCATGAAAATCCGTCAAGTAGTTTCAGAGGTGTAGTCGCTACAAGTTTTCATTATATAGCTCTATGTAAACAAAGTTGGCCACTGACAGCCATGTTTAACATCGAATCAAAACGATTTTTGACAAGGACCAACATCATGTCATGCTGATCAATTTAGAAAAAGTCCCATATCAATATCACTTAGAGTTTTCAAGAAGTAGTCGCTACAAACTTGTATTTTAAAAATCTATTTTTAGCTTTGGCGGCCATCTTGGATTTCACATCAACATGAATTTTTGCTAGGATCAACTAGACTTCATGGGCAACATTTCTGTAAAGTTTCATGAATATTCATCCAGTAGTTTCAGAGGAGTAGTCGCTACAAATAAAAGTTTACGGACGGACAGACGGACGCCGCACCACGGCATAAGCTCTGCTGGATCAGTCAAGCTAAAAACCCTAAAATACACGGCAATTTAAATAAAACTCTTTAAAAACCAACTTATCGTTTGGCAGTGTTGCAGAAACACCTGGTGTATTTGTTATTTTCGTATTTGTGTACCCCTGATGAAGGCGTAAGCCGAAAGCGCTTGGGTTTTTATAAACTGTAGCACTGGATAAATGTTTTTTTCCCCCTCTATATAGATATATCTATATATATATATATCTATATATATATATATATCTATATATATATATATAATATATATATATATATATATGTAACATGCATTATTGTATGACCTTAACACATGGAGAGAGTTTGAAAGAACGGTTTTGTAGTGAAATTCGGCCGTTCAGTTTCTTTTTATATTTCAAGTTTCACAAGTTTAAACAAGCTACTCACACATGGGTCTAGGCCTCTGTCCTATCCCAGCAGGCTGTTGTAGGCCTAAGGCCTGTTCTTCATTGGTCAGTACGTTTACAACAGCATTTATCACAGCCTGAAATATCAGCAAGAAACATGGAAATTCTAATGGAGACCTTAAACTGAAGGTCAAGGTCATTGGTATTGTTAGATAACTTGCAACTGTGTACATATCAAATCAATATGTTGAATAGTTTTCAAGTCATGATGTGTTGAAAAAAATCAAACAAACTTCTTAACCAAAAGTTGACCTTTTCAATCATGATAGGTCTTTAACTTCAGGTCATGGACACACTGATATGGTTGGATAGCTAATGATCATATGCAACAACTGTGAAAATATCAAATCAATCCACTGATCAATAGTATTCAAGTTATGATGTTTTAAAAACAAGAGGCCCTAGAGGGCCTGTATCGCTCTACTGGCTATATGGTATCCATGGTGAGGTGAGGTCTGGTGGGGGATAGAAGGATTGTGTGTCAGATTTGGCAGTATCAAACTAGTTTTTTATAAAGTGTCTTCAATTACCAAAATATAGTGGGAGGGATGTATTTGGCTCAAGTTTGATAATATAAACACTCAAACCAAGTTTGACATGTGACCCAGGGGAGGGGTCAAATTTGACCCCAGGGTCACCATTTGAACAAACTTATTAGAGGACCATAAGCTGAGTGTTAATACAAAGTATTAAACCTTTGGCTCTTATGGTTTCAGAGAAGAAGATTATTGTAAAACTGTGACCCCTGGGACAGGACCAAATTTGACCCCAGGGTCACCATTTGAACAAAATTGGTAGAGGATCCATAAGCTGATAAACAACTGAACCTATCAACCAAGGTTTCTTTTGAAAAGTGTGCCTGTATCGCTCTACTGGCTTAATGGAGTCTGCGGTTGGGGTGGGGGGTAAATTATTTGTTGTGGCACTTATGACAAAACCCTTTGCCCTGCACCGAGCAAAATGGCAGTCAAACGTTTAACTAAATACTGCAATTTTCCTAAGTTGTAACCATTCAGAGGGGCCCATTTACACAGGAGGACAAATCCCATTTTATATATGTTGTGCCTCGTGTCCCTAAATGACCATAGCAAATTAGAATTAAATGCATTCTCATTTGGACAAGATATGCATTTATTTTTTACCTGATTACCCACTAAGGAGCCCCAGTGGGTGGAGCCAGAAACGAACATTTATTGTGCATCTGCACATCATATATATGTTGTGCCTCGAGTCCCTATCATACCAAAATTAGAATCAAATACAGTCACATTTGGACAAGATTTTCCCAGATTTTCCTCTATGGAGTCCCCGAGGATGGAGCCAAAATATGAAAACATATTGTGCATCTACAAATCCTTAACTAAGAAATACACCAAACAAAAACTTGAAATCTCAAATGGTACAGAAGGAATTAATGCCACAAGCCCAAAACTTGTAGTAAATTAATGGAAGTTCCCCAAGTTGTACACATGTAGAGGGGACCCTTACAGCTGGAGGTCAAAGCCAGTTTTATATATATTGTGCCTCGAGTCCCTAAATGACCATACACAATTGGAATCAAATCCATTCATATTTGGACAAGATATTTATTTTCTTCTGATTTTTGACCCAATTACCCCACAAGAGGGTCACAGTGGGTGGAGGCAAAATCCGAGAACTTGCTGCACCCCATTGGGTCATAAAATAAAAATAAGTGCCCTTAGCCCTCATGATCAGTGGGATTTGAATCCACGTACGCAGGTTCTAAATAAGCATATTGCATATTTAAGAAAATCAAGGGCCACAAGTCTGGTGTTACTGGTCTGATCCGGCTGGTTTTCGACCTTGTCCGAGCAGTCATTGATATTAACAGTCTGTGCAAGTTTGGTAAAGATCAAGTAAACAATTAAGGTGCTAGAGTGTTCACAAGACAGAAAATGGCATTTTTCAGCAAAGCAAGGGCCATAACTCCGGTATTACTGATCCAATCTGGCTGATTTTCGAACAGGTCTGCGCTTTTATTGATATTAACAATCTGTGCAAGATTGGTAAAGATCAAATTATAAAGGAAGGTGCCAAAGTGTTCACAAGGCAGAAAATGGAATTTTTCAGAAAAAAACAAGGGCCATAACTCTGGTGTAACTAATCCGATTTGAATGGTTTTTGAACTTGTCAGAGCTTTCATTGATATTAACAATCTGTGCAAGTATGGTAAAGACTGAGAATAAATGAAGGTGCTAGGGTGTTCACAGGGCAAAATATGGTATTTCTCAGCAAATCAAGGGCCATAAATAACTCCGGTGAAACTAATCCAATGTAACTGGTTTTTGAACTCGTCTGGGCTTTTATTGATATTAACAATCTGTGCAAGTCTGGTAAAGATCAAATAATAAATAAAGGTGCTAGTGTCACAAGGCAGAAAATAGCATTTTTAAGCAAAACAAGGGCCATAACTCCGGTGTTACTGAACCAATTCAGCTGATTTTCGAACTTGTCCAAGCTATAATTGGTATTAACAATCTGTGCAAGTTTGGTAACTATCAAATAATAAATAAAGGTGCTAGAGTGTTCACAAGGCAGAAGATAGCATTTTTCAGCAAAACAAGGACCACAACTCCGGTGGAATTAATCCGATCTGGCTGCCTTTCGAACATGTCCGAGCTTTTATTGATATAAAGACACTGGCAAAGTTTCGTAAAGATTTGAATAATAATGAAGGCCCTAGAGTGTTCACAAGGCGAAAGTTAACGACGGACGGACGACTCGCCATCCCATAGAGCTAATAAATGAAGGTGCTAGAGTGTTATCAAGCCAAAATATGAGCAAATAAAGGGCCACAACTCCAATGAAACTAATCCGATCTGGCTGGTTTTCAAACGTGTGCGCTTTTTATTGATATTAACAATCTGTGCAAGTTTGGTAAGATCAAAGAATAAATGAAGGTGCTAGAGTGTTCACAAGGCAGAAAATGGCATTTTTCAGAAAACAAGAGGTCAATGACCTTGAAGCTCTACTGATAGATTTTGATAGCTAGATCAGCATTTCTGTGAAGTTTCATAACAATCTGTCAAGTAGTTGCAGAGGAGTAGTCGCTACAAGTTGAAGTTTTTACTATATAACTCTAGGTAAACAAAGATGGCCACTGGCAGCCATGTTTAATGTCGAATCAAAATAATTTTCGACAAGGATCAACATCTTGTCATGCTGATCATTTCAGAAAAAGTCCCATATAAATATCACTTACAGTTTTCAAGAAGTAGTCGCTACAAACTTGCTTTTAAAAATATATGTTTAGCCGTGGTGGCCATCTTGAATTTCCGGCCGACCTGAAATTGTGCTAGGATCAACCAGACATCAAGAGCAACATTCCTGTGAAGTTTCATGAAAATACGTCAAGTAGTTTCAGAGGAGTAGTCGCTACAAATTTTTACTACACAAACTCTATGTAATCAAAGATGGCCACTGGTACCCATGTTTAATGTCGAATCAAAATAATTTTCGACAAGGATCAACATCATGTCATGCTGATCATTTTAGAAAAAGTCCCATATCAATATCACTTACAGTTTTCAAGAAGTAGTCGCTACAAACTTGTTTTTAAACATCTATGTTTAGCCGTTTCGGCCATCTTGAATTTCCGGCCGACCTGAAATTTTGCTAGGATCAACTAGACATCAAGAGCAAAGTTCCTGTGAAGTTTCATGAAAATCCGCCAAGTAGTTTCAGAGAAGTAGTCGCTACAAGTTTTTACAATATAAATCTATGTAAACAAAGATGGCCGCTAACGGCCATGTTTAAAGTCGCATCAAAACAAAATTTGACAAGGATCAACAACATGTCATGCTGATCATTTTAGAAAACGTCCCATATCAATATCACCTACAGTTTTCAAGAAGTAGTCGCTACAAATTTATTTATTTTAAATCTATTTTTAGAGGTGGCGGCCATCTTGAATTTCCGGCCAGCCTGACATTTTTCTAGGATCAACTAGACATCAAGAGCAACATTCCTACGAAGTTTCATGAACATCCGTCAAGTAGTTTCAGAGGAGTAGTCGCTACAACTTTTTACTATATGACTCTATGTAAACAAAAATGGCCACTGGCAGCCATGTTTAACGTCGAATCAAAATAATGTTCGAACAGGATCAACATCATGTCATGCTGATCACTTTAGAAAAAGTCCCATATCAATATCACTTATAGTTTTCAAGAAGTAGTCGCTACAAACTTATTTTTTAAAAATCTATTTTTAGCTGTGGTGGCCATCTTGAATTTCTGGCTGACCTGAAATTTTGCTAGGATCAATAAGACATCAAGAGCAACATTCCTGTAAAGTTTCATGAAATTCCGCCAAGTAGTTTCAGAGGAGTAGTCGCTACAAGTTTTTACTATATGACGTTTTTACTATATGACTCTATGTAAACAAAGATGGCCACAGTCAGCCATGTTTAATGTCGAATCAAAACGTTTTTTGACAAGGACCAACATCATGTCATGCTGATCATTTTAGAAAAAGTCCCATATCAATATCACTTATAGTTTTCAAGAAGTAGTCGCTACAAACTTGTATTTTAAAAACCTATTTTTAGCTTTGGCGGCCATCTTGGATTTCACATCAACACAAATCTTTGCTAGGATCAACTAGACTTCATGGGCAACATTTCTGTAAAGTTTCATGAATATCCATCCTGTAATTTCAGAGGAGTAGTCGCTACAAATAAAAGTTTACGGACAGACGAACGACGAACGCCGCACCACGGCATAAGTTCTGCTGATCAGTCGAGCTAAAAACAAGGGCCATAACTCTAGTGTTACTGATCCGATCTGGCTGGTTTTCGAACTCGTGCGAGCTTTTATTGATATTAACAATCTGGGCAAGTTTGGTAAAGATCAAATAATAAATGGAGGTGCTAGTGTTCACAAGGCAAACTATGGCATTTTTCAGCAAATCAAGGGCCATAACTCCAGTGAAACTAATCCGATCTGTCTGATTTCCGAACTTGTCCGAGCTTTCATTGACATAAAGACCCTGGCAAAGTTTGGTAAAGATGTGATTAATACTGAAGGTGCCAGAGTGTTCACAAGGCAAAAGTTAACGGACGACGACGGACAACTCACCATCCCATAAGCTCTGCTAAAAATCAGAAAACTTACAGAATGACCGACAGCCAGCACAAAAACCATATATATATATATATATACCTGCCACTTCGTAGAGGGAGACACAATCAAAGCAGTTTTGTTGTGTACAGTTCTTAAAAACATCTACAGGAAGCACATACCTCATCCATCTGGGACCAGGGTTTGGAAGGAGCCCTCATTCTGCGTAGGAACAAACAGTGCCACTTCTGACGCAGTTGTAACGCCAATGCAGCAGCCTGGTGACATGGAAATAATACATTATCGTAGCATGCATAACATATAGGAATCCGTCATAAGTATCCCGATTGCAATTCTGATCCCGAGCAGGAATATTTTTCTCCCATAATGCGCTTAGTACATGCATACTTCAATGACTGTATTTGATTTTATGCTAGAATAAGGCAACGTCATCAACATGACCTCATGACATTTCATGTAAGAGTCACATGTCCAGCAAGATAATGTTATCTTCCATGGGGAAAAATCATTTATTACATTTTTATGCGTGAAAGATTGGGATTTCTCAGTGCAAGAATATTCATAATCGCTAAATATTAATAACTAACCCAAAACACAATAATAACTAACGTTGCTAACTCAGAACACAATAATAACTAACGTTGCGACGTTGAGGCGTGAGGTCAACAAAGTGTTGCTGACGTCGACGTCATATTTGTTTGAAAAACGTAATTTAAACGTAATAAATAGATTATTTAACTGCTGGGATCGATTATTGGGTAATCCTTCACTTGATGGTAGACGTGCTTTGTTTTTTACTCACTCACATGCGCTTGTTCGTGAAAAGAACCACACATCTACCACTCGTGAAGGATTTCCCTATAATCGATCCCAGCAGTTAAATAATCTCTATGTCTCATATGACTAGAAATGGTAGAACACACTATCTGATTAACACTGAAAGAAGGGAGATCCCTTGGAGGACACAAGTGAGAAAGTAGCAGACCGTTTTATTGAGTCTTTCATAAGGTGCAACACCGTTTACGCCCCTTATTCTCGCAGTATTCTATTTCAAAGCCTGAAATGATCCCAAAGGGCAAGTAAGCAAAAACATTACTGATTTGTAGTTGGGGCGACTTTTTAATCCGCCACATAGCACTAAAGAAATGATAGTGTGAATGTCAATATATACTGAAAAGAGGAACACAGATTTATGTTCACTACTCTCAATAATGTAGGGAAACACAATTAATGAGAAGCATTTTAATGAGGTTGTATCCATTCTTGTATAAACAGAAAGGGTGCGTTGATTAGGCCAGTAGGGTGGAGTTCTTGTATTCATTACCTCGGCATCCACCTTGAAGGTGAGCCACTCCCCCAACTGTAGGGTGGAGTTCTTATAATGCTTACCTCAGCTTCCACCTTGAAAGCAAGCCATTCCCCCAACTGTAGGATGGAGTTCTTGAATTCCTTACCTCAGCATCCACCTTGGAGGTGAGCCATTCCCCCAACTGTAGGATGGAGTTTTGTATTTCTTACCTCAGCATGCACCTTGAAGGCGAGCCACTTCCACAACTGTAGGATGGAGTTCTTGTATTCCATACCTCAGCATCCACCTTGAAGGCGAGCCACTCTCCCAAATGTAGGATGGAGTTTTGTATTTCTTACCTCAGCATCCACCTTGAAGGCGAGCCACTCCCCCAACTGTAGGATGGAGTTCTTGTTGTATTTCTTACCTCAGCATCCACCTTGAAGGCGAGCCACTCCCCCAACTGTAGGATGGAGTTCTTGTATTCCATACCTCAGCATCCACCTTGAAGGCAAGCCACTCCCCCAACTGCAGGGTGGAGTTCTTG
Source organism: Cyrtodaria siliqua (assembly GCA_037043455.1). Lineage (NCBI taxonomy): Eukaryota > Metazoa > Mollusca > Bivalvia > Adapedonta > Hiatellidae > Cyrtodaria > Cyrtodaria siliqua. Next base: position 35,800 of record JAWPHD010002837.1, on the reverse strand, counting down.
TATTCCATACCTCAGCATCCGCCTTGAAGGCGAGCCACTCCCCCAACTGCAGGGTGGAGTTCTTGTATTCCATACCTCAGCATCCACCTTGAAGGCAAGCCAGTCCCCCAACTGCAGGGTGGAGTTCTTGTATTCCATACCTCAGCATCCACCTTGAAGGCGAGCCACTCCCCCAACTGCAGGGTGGAGTTCTTGAATTCCTTACCTCAGCATCCACCTTGAAGGCGAGCCACTCCCCCAACTGTAGGATGGAGTTCTTGTATTCCATACCTCAGCATCCACCTTGAAGGTGAGCCACTCCCCCAACTGCAGGGTGGAGTTCTTGAATTCCTTACCTCAGCATCCACCTTGAAGGCGAGCCACTCCCCCAACTGTAGGATGGAGTTCTTGTATTCCATACCTCAGCATCCTCCTTGAAAGTGAGCCACTCCCCCAACAGTAGGATGGAGTTCTTGTATTCCTTACCTCAGCATCTACTTTGAAGGCGAGCCACTCCCCTATCTGTAGGGTGGAGTTCTTGTATTCCTTACCTCAGCATCCACCTTGAAGGTGATCCACTCCTAACAGTAGGATGGAGTTCTTGTAATCCTTACCTCAGCATCCACTTTGAAGGCGAGCCACTCTCCCAACTGTAGGGTGGAGTTCTTGTATTCCTTACCTCAGCATCCACCTTGAAGGCGAGCCACTCTCCCAACTGTAGGGTGGAGTTCTTGTATTCCTTACCTCAGCATCCACTTTGAAGGTGAGCCACTCCCCCAGTTCTTGTATTCCTTACCTCAGCATCCACCTTGAAGGCGAGCCACTCCCCAACTGTAGGGTGGAGTTCTTGTAATGCTTACCTCAGCATCCACCTTGGAGGTGAGTCACACCCCCAACTGTAGGATGGAGTTCTTGTAATCCTTACCTCAGCATCCATCTTGGAGGTGAGCCACTCCCCCAACTGTAGGGTGGAGTTCTTGTAATGCTTACCTCAGCATCCACCTTGGAGGTGTCACTCCCCCAACTGTAGGGTGGAGTTCTTGTAATCCTTACCTCAGCATCCACCTTGGAGGTGAGCCACTCCCCCAACTGTAGGGTGGAGTTCTTGTATTCCTTACCTCAGCATCCACCTTGAAGGTGAGCCACTCTCCCAACTGTAGGGTGGAGTTCTTGTATTCCTTACCTCAGCATCCACTTTGAAAGCGAGCCACTCCCCCAACTGAAGAGTGGAGTTCTTGTTGTCCTCTGGATCCTCATTTTCACTATCACTTGTGTCTCCATGGAAACCTGGGTTGCTCTCACCTGCCAAGGGAAATATGACTTGAGTTTTAATCACAGGAAGTTGTATGGACTGTTGATTGTAATAAATGCAAATATTGTGAATATCAGCAACTAAAAATAGGATTATAAAAATAAGAGCACCACCTAGTGGGGCATATACGCTTGTCGTTGGAAAGGTTAAGTTCCAGGTTAAATCTTTTTCAAAGGGAAATAAAAAAAAATATGAATCAGACAGTTATGGGACTTTATTACATTTCTATGCGTGAAAGATCGGGATTTCTCAGTGCAAGAATATTCATTATCGCTAAAAATTAATAACTAACTCAGAACACAATAATAACTAACGTTGCCAACTTAGAACACAATAATAACTAACGTTGCGACGTTGAGTCAACAAAGTGATGCTGACGTCGACGCCATCCGCCGCTAACGTTCAATAAAGCGAATATTTGTTTGCAAAAACGTAATTTAAAATGTAATAAATAGATTATTTAACTGCTGGGATCGATTATTGGGTAATCCTTCACTTGATGGTAGACATGCTTTGTTTTTTCACTCACTCGAAAGTGCTCGTTCGTGAAAAGAACCACACGTCTACCACTCGTGAAGGAATTCCCTATAATCGATCCCAGCAGTTAAATAATCTCTATTTATTCATTAGACCATGTTGAAAATGTGTGCAGTTTCATTGTTGTACACCTAATACTTTGAAAGTTATTACTAATAGCCACAATCACTTTTAAAAGGCAAGGTTAAGTTCCAGGTTAAACCTTTTTCAAAGGGGAATAATTAAAGACATATTAATCAGACAGTTATGAGACTTTATCAGATGTATTCATTGGATCACGCTGAAGATGTTTACAAAGTTTCATTGTCAGCTGTCATTAGATAACCGACAGACGGACAGACAGACGGACAGACAGATGGACGACAGACGGACAGACAGATGGACGCCAGTTACATTTTATTTCATATCTTTTAAATGGAATTTACAGTTTTGACAAAAAATACTGATGAAAACACATCAATATATTTTTAACAGATTCATCAAATAAAATTGAAAATAATCAATTTGATGAACTATCAAACAATCAAGTTGGGTAAAATGTGAGGTTATGCTATGTGAGGTTATGCTATGCATCATATCAAATTTTAATATCCAAAGAGTTTATTAAATTGAATATTACATACTATTAGGCATAAATGTGAGATTCTATTTATCACATAACTCCAAAAATATCTCAGAAGGAACATTTTTTATTGTAGCTGCCTATATATAACATTGTTATATGATGATGTGGTATGTTTGTATGATGCTGTATGTTGACTAGGTCTGCTCCGTATGACACGGAACTCGTTGATTTCCGTTATCCAGTATTTACAATGGTAACGGAAATCGTTGCACTAAAAGCTGAACAAAAATTACCACAATTCGATTCGGCCTTCATTTACATATTTATTACACTAGTGTTTTATGATAAATATATTATTTTGGCTTTATTACACTCCCACATTGCAAGTTATGTGATAAAGATATTATTTCTTGCATACCAGATAAGGTTATCCACGTTTTACATGGGTGGTGGAAATCCTGATCTTACACATGGAGGAAGATAAAAGTCACGTGCATCAACAATGATGTCAATAACATGAACAGTTGCATGATGTCATTGTGTAAAAAAACGTGCAAACCGTTAGTAACTGGCAATGATATGCAAGAAAAAGAATCAATCATGGGTATCAGAAACCTCGGTTCCGACAAAAACAATTATACCTTGGGTTGGAATTCCCGATCTTTACCGGTAACTCATGAAAGATTCTTATATTGTTCTCTCCACATGTAGTGAAGATGTTTATACAGACAACTTACTTAGACTCTCATCAGATCCGTCTTTTAAAGCATCAGGCAGAAGTTTGCCTGGGCCCGCAAATATTGCCACAGTTATGGGAGAAACGAGGGTGCAGCATCTAACACAGGCTAGGGTACCAGCGCGCGTCATCTCCTCGTAAAACAACCAATCAGAGGGAACCGTCACTATCGCCTGTTTCTGTGGCAGCACGGATGACATGTGCATCATAACTTTCAATTTGGACCTGCAGAATAACAATGACCATGAGAACTACAGTTACACCTGTATAAAGAGATAATAAAATGGGAAGTTCAAAAGTGGTCTCCGAATCCTTATTTGTTAATTATTGTTATTATCTTACTATAAACAGTAACACATTTTAATTGAAAAACAATGATTATCAGTCCTATTTCAAAATCCATAATTGTCACACTGTGCCATTATGGATAATCGGCACAGTAGCAACAGACTGTCTGCAAGCGATAACGTCGACGTCATCAATCAACACAAAGACGTCATATTGAAGCGCTATGTATGGCTGAAGAGCGGACATTGAAATTTCAACTGCAATTTTCACGCCCAATATTAAAATAAACCTTAAAATTTGAAATATATCATTTAAGTGAAAGACCTTTTTTTTTAAAACACAGACAAGGAAGAAACTAAATTAATGTAATTTATAAATTTAATAGATTTGCCAAATAACTGTAAATAAATTATACCGCTTTGTAGACTATGCTTTGTCGACATATTTTGTCTTATCTAAAAATGCTCCTGTTGTTCTTATTCTTCTTCTCCATTTATAGTAAGGTAGGTAATAAAAAGGCAAATATACGGCCATGGTATGCTTTTTGTCGTTAATGGCACACCCAGTGCATGGCCCTATATTAACCTCTAATTATAACTGTATGACTATGTCTATGTAAGCTGTACAAATTGTGAATGAATATAGGTTGAACTGTATTGAAATTTTGAATTTTACGACCGTATATCAGCCGTTTAATGGTCGCAAATTTTGCATTAGCAGAGCAGTTAAAGATGATTTGTGATGGTTAACCGACTGATATACTATCGCAAAGGTCAACATTTCAATAATGGCTAACCTGTTTCTAACGTATTTCAGTGGTTTTTGACAGTTTTTCTCGCAAACGTTTTCAAATAAAACTAAACGATGTCACGTGTTTTAAGAGAACATCCATGTTAAGTGACCAATTTGGCTTTTTCAATTTTGTGGTCTCTTAATACAGGTTTGACTATAAATGTATACATCATTTCAGTCATTTTTTTTGGCAAGTAAATGTCTTAAGCTTTGAGGATTCTAAACAAATTATTTTAATTCTAAATATCTATTTGTGTATTTTATTGAGACTTCTTTTTATCTTTAAGAATTCTCAAAGAAAATCTTATATAGTCTATACTTTAACTCAACAACCTTGAATCCTGCAACAAGACTGAGACAGATGTAATTGTACAAAAGATCAAATTCGTCATGCAGCTTCACCACTTACTGAGACACTAGCTTCCGTTTCTGTTTGTCTATCCGGATGATGCTTGGATACGCTCCAGCACACAGGGCTGCCTTCACCACTGCCCAGTTTTCCGAATTTGTGTTCAGGTCACGGATGTCTCCCCCGCCACGAGCTCTCACAAACCCCGAAGCCCTTAGCTGACCAAGAAGCTGGGCTCTAAAATTCATAATTGTGGTCTGGGTAAAACACATACTTATTGAATATTGGACATGTTGTCTTGTTAAATCATCTGATATTTTTGTAAATGTAAGTTACCACGTCACCAAAGTTTTCTGATATCTGAGATAGCACCATTTTACTTTTAAACTAGGCATTTAACAGAACATATGCAAGGGTTGCAGGGCCTGTTATTCATTTTCATTGATCAATGTCGCAAGGTTGCGTGATAAAACACTTATAGAATGTCTAATTCTGAAGTGAGATATTACTGCTTTTATCTTGACATAATTATGTCGGCTAACTAACCCTAAATACTTTGATGATATATTAACTTATTTAGGTTTTATGGCGCACCAACACAAATTTAAATGGAGCCAACAGAAATGAACACTCCAGGTCCACTGTAATGATTTCCATCGAGATAACAAGAAACGTGGAAATTCCACGAAAACCAGGTTAGATAAAAACATCAAGATTGCCATGTGAACATTTTTAGGGCTATTCCATTAAAACATACACGGGACCCCAGAAAAGCAATTTAATAAACATCTATAGGTGAACCCTATTTTCTGAAATTTGGTTCTTTAAACTATTTTTTTCATCTATGGGTGGTGTTCAATTTCAAAAATGCCTTCCTGGAGTCCCATGTATGTTTTAATGTAATAGCCCTAATCATACATCACTGGCTATAATTCTGTTAATTTCACTATGAAGCAAGTCTTGTTACAATATTGATAGACACAAAAAGCATCACTTTTTGTTCTTTGCATATCTAATGATCCTTATATAACAAATAGATATTAGAAAGTCGTTCTCAATGCCTTCACCCTTTTGTTGGTATTTCATCAACTCTGCCGAATGTTAATGTGAATGTTCTCAACATGTTAATTTTCGCTTAAGAGGCTTGAGAACAGGTGCAGCACCCACAGTGGTGTAAACGCCAGATTGCGAAATCAACATTTTAACTGAAAAATCTTTTCATTTTAACTGAAATTAAAAAGGGTGGATAATTTAGGTAAAATACATGACAGAGTTATGGTTCTTGTCATATAACACTTGTGTAATGATAATGAACATGTGTGCCAAGTTTCAAAGCTTTCCGACAATTCATTTTTGAGAAATGAGGAAAAACACAATCTAACCAAAAACTTTAACCAAAACGTCAAAACGTTTAGACAGATGGACAGACAGACGGAAATCGCCAAACTATAAGCCTGGATTTCTATGCAATCTGGCTAAAAATTATGGATAGAAATAAAAGAGAATTTTAAGCAAACAATAACTATAGGATATGCCAGTTTTTTTCAAATGCACACTTTTCATTTCCGAATGTTCTTAATATTGAAGAATGTGTGTATATAGAGTATCTTACATGAGTACTCATTCATAATTGAATTTATTAAACGAGTTGGCAAAATGATATAATGTGAGGCTCTTGCCGAGCATTATATAATTTTTGCTAACGAGCTTAATAAATTCAATAATGAAGAACGAATGTTAGATTCTATTCATCACATATTAACGCACATAACTCACATATTGACTTTTATTTCATTTTGCCTGTCGCTTTAACACACGAAACCGACATAAACCGTGGGAACTTGATCATAGTCATTACTGATTTTTTTTGACAGAACATACTAGGCTCATTTGCATTCTTATACAACTAGTGGTATATCGAAAATATTGAATGGTGTTATTCCACTCCCACACCGTAAGTTATGTGATAAATATTGTTATCATTTTACAATTTTCAACGTTTTAGATGCCCTACCTCATTCCCACAATCATCTCCATCACGGCTGACGACACATAGTTTCTAGTACAGAATGCCTTCTCCCAACCATCTGTACGCGCCTTCTGCCACGACTAATGGGAGGAATAAAGATTTACACAATCTTAAGATGCAACATTTAATACAAAGTTTCGTCTGTCAACAAGCTAATATCCACCAGAGATTTGAGCCAAGTACAATAGGCATTCACACCTGTACCAAAAGCATAAACAACTCTAAAATACAACAGAGCACATAGAACTTAACTCACAAATGAACTATTAGGAATGGCATTATGGGACAGTCAATGTATGAAGTTTCATGATCCTGCATGTAATAATTCATGAGTTATCATGTGAATTCAAATTGTCAACAGACAGCTGGAAAATGCCATACCATAATAAAATCATTCCGACTAGACTTGTCAATGTGCCAGCAGCAAATACATAATACATATACATATGTATGTATGTATGTAGGGAGTTTAAAGTTGCTTTGAACAAACTTTCAGTCATATCACGACGATGATGTCAAGCAGTGAGCTCAATGTTCAACTTTATAGTGCTGCCACACTGACCATGCTGTAGATACATGACACGATACCCCACCCAGTCACATTATACTACTGTGCACAATATGACCCATTATGTGTCGACGTGCTGCAGAACACCATTCACTCCCATAATACTGGAACTGGGTCGACCAGCCTTAGAACTACCCTTTATATGCTGAACGTCAAGCAAGGGAGCTACTAGTATCATTTTTATGAAATCTTTGGTAAGACCTAACCAGGGATAGAACCCACCAGTCTGTGACGGATGCTCTACCACTAGGCCACCCACGCTGCGGTGTTTTTTCCTAAAAATTCAATCGGACAATGCGTTATGAACAGGGAGCTCCCACTTAACCATAATATGTCTTGATATTCAAATGGGCCTTTAAAAAGAGCAAATAAATCTATTTGTACCTGGAAGGCCCTGAGTAGTGCCATGTGATCACTGTATGTGGAGGCAGCAAACTCCATGATAATCCGGTTAACCTGTCGCTTCTCATACGGCTGGGCAGGCAGTTGGACTACGGATATAAACAATAGGTTAATTAGTGAAGCTCCAGTGGTCGAGTGGTTAGCATACTTGTCCCTCTATCCAGAGGTCCCCGGGTTTGATTCCTGGTGGGGTCATGTCCCGGGTTTTACAAACACACTCCTTCAAGTACCTCATTTGGGCAAGGTACTGTGAAAAAATGCCATCCTTTGGAGGGGATGAAAGCCATTGATCCTATGTGCAGGAAGAGCTATACCCTGTGCATGTTAAAGATCTGTTTAACTTCTGTGTTAATCAGTTATATAAAAAGTCTGTAAACTCTTCCAAGGAAATGAGGCTGCAGTGATAAACAGAATTGATTGTGTGCAGTATCGGTAAAAAGAAAGAAAGACATTTTCATAGTTCACGTCAGTTTGTGTGACTTATATTTTTGTTGCTCCAGATAAGAACAGTTTTTTATCCGTACAGGTTTTTTTTTTTTTTATCAAAACGCTATCATGGTATTATTAAATATTTAAAATTGCCATTTCAAACACTGGCGTGCTCAGCTGGGAATCAAACCACAGACCTCTTGCTCTCCAGACGAGCATGCTAACCATTTCACCACCACGCCGTGGCATGTTTCTGTTATTTGCAACAGAGCTAACAAATGCACATGGATCTTTTATGACAAGGAACACACTATGGTCATTACTGGATCCAGACATATACACCTTATAGCATTAAAGGGACACACTATGGTCATTACTGGATCCAGACATGTACACCTTATAGCATTAAAGGGACACATAGTAATCTTTTTCTTTTTTTCTTAAACTAATGACTTCCCTTTAGTTTTTTTAATGTAACTAAATATGTTTGCACATCACTATTAATAATTATTGGAATACAAAGCAAATTATTTTTGCATATTACTATATGTTGAGTATATTGCACCAATAATAAACGTAAACCTATGGTAGAGTAATGAAGAAATCTCCTAAATGTTATAACCTTATATTTAAATATATGCAAGAAGGTTTAAAGTCAAAACTTACATGGAGATTTGTAGGACAATGAACACCAATACTTACATGAAGATTTGTAGAACAATAAATACCAATACTTACATGGGGATTTGTAGGTCAATGAACACCAATACTTACATGAAGATTTGTAGGACAATGAACACCAATACTTACATGGAGATTTGTAGGACAATGAACACCAATACTTACTTGGAGATGTGTAGGACAATGGACACCAATACTTACATGGAGATTTGTAGGACAATGAACACCAATACTTACATGGGGATTTGTAGGACAATGAACACCAATACTTACTTGGAGATGTGTAGGACAATGAACACCAATACTTACATGGAGATTTGTAGGACAATGAATACCAATACTTACTTGGAGATGTGTAGGACAATGAACACCAATACTTACTTGGAGATGTGTAGGACAATGAACACCAATACTTACTTGGAGATGTGTAGGACAATGAACACCAATACTTACATGGAGATTTGTAGGACAATGAACACCAATACTTACATGGGGATTTGTAGGACAATGAACACCAATACTTACATGGAGATTTGTAGGACAATGAACACCAATACTTACATGGAGATGTGTAGGACAATGAACACCAATACTTACATGGAGATTTGTAGGACAATGAACACCAATACTTACATGGAGATGTGTAGGACAATGAACACCAATACTTACATGGAGATTTGTAGGACAATGAACACCAATACTTACATGGAGATTTGTAGGACAATGAACAGACTATGGTGAGAACTGGATCGAGACATTTGAGTACTATAGCATTCAGCACCATCTTGCCCAGGTGAGGCTCCACTGGGAGGTCTGCCAGATGGCGACCAAGCTCCGTCAGTTCCTCAATGTGGTCCAGAGCATCCATTTGCTGAATTAAACATGCTTTATAGGTAACATTCTGCAGAGAGTTCCAACAAGGATTTAAGTCTACACTAACAAATGGAAATATTTTAGAGAAGTTGGCGGAAAATTAAAAGAAAACAGACCTTAAGTTTTAACACCGTTTGAGTCACATTAACTGTTTAAATAAAACATAACATTAGGGCTATTCCATTAAAACATACATGGAACCCAAGAAGGCACTTTTGAAATTGAACACCCACCCAAAGATGCAAAATTGAGTTTAAAGAACTAAATTTTGGAAAATAGGGTTCACCCATAGATGTTTAATAAGCTGGCTTCCTGGGGTCCCCGGTATGTCTTAATGGAATAGCCTTTAACACATAGACCATGCTGACTAGGGTCACAAGTTTAGCCTTCCTTCAACACAAAGTTGGCCATGGGGTGAAGGGGGTTCAGGGACATAAGCCATGGGATAGTACTAAACTATTGACAGGGGCGAAAAGTTTAGCTTACCATCAACGCCATTATAGCTGACCATGCAACAAGGAACAGAAGGGGTTCAGAGGCCTTAGCCTGAATATCTATTAATCTCTCACAGAAGTCACCTTCTACATGAATACATCTGACCTTGTGAAGAGAAGTAATAGGGGTTCAGGGGCCTTAGCCTGGATATCTACTTATCTCTCATAGAATAGTCACCTTCTACATGGATACATCTGACCTTGTGAAGAGAAGTAACAGGGGTTCAGGGGCCTTAGCCTGGGTATCTACTAATCTCTCATAGAATAGTCACCTTCTACATGGATACATCTGACCTTGTGAAGAGAAGTAACAGGGGTTCAGGGGCCTTACCCAAGGTATCTACTAATCTCTCATAGAATAGTCGCCTTCTACATGGGTACGTCTGACCTTGTGAAGAGAAGAAACAGAGGTTCAGGGGCCTTAGCCTGGATATCTACTAATCTCTCATAGAATAGTCACCTTCTACATGGATACATCTGACCTTGTGAAGAGGAGTAGAAAGGGTTCAGGGGCCTTAGCCTGGGTATCTATTATTCTCTCATAGAATAGTCGCCTTCTACATGGATACATCTGACCTTGTGAAGAGAAGTAACAGGGGTTCAGGGGCCTTAGCCTGGATATCTACTCTCACGGACTTGTCAAGAGGAATAGAAGGAGTTCTGGGGCCTTATCCAAGGTATCTACTTATCTCTCATAGAATAGTCACCTTCTACATGGATACATCTGACCTTGGGAAGAGAAGTAACAGGGGTTCAGGGGCCTTACCCAAGGTATCTACTAATCTCTCATAGAATAGACGCCTTCTACATGGATACATCTGACCTTGGGAAGAGAAGTAACAGGGGTTCAGGGGCCTTACCCAAGGTATCTACGAATCTCTCATAGAATAGTCGCCTTCTACATGGATACATCTGACCTTGTGAAGAGAAGTAATAGGCGTTCAGGGGCCTTAGCCTGGGTATCTACTAATCTCTCATAGAATAGTCACCTTCTACATGGATACATCTGACCTTGTGAAGAGGAGTAGAAAGGGTTCAGGGGCCTTAGCCTGGGTATCTACTAATCTCTCATAGAATAGTCACCTTCTTCATGGATACATCTGACCTTGTGAAGAGGAGTAGAAAGGGTTCAGGGGCCTTAGCCTGGGTATCTACTAATCTCTCATAGAATAGTCACCTTCTTCATGGATACATCTGACCTTGTGAAGAGGAGTAGAAAGGGTTCAGGGGCCTTAGCCTGGGTATCTACTAATCTCTCACAGAATAGTCACCTTCTACATGGATACAGCTGACCTTGTAAAGAGGAATAGAAGGAGTTCAGGGCCCTTAGCCATGATTACTATTCTGTAATAGACTAGGGTAACAGTTATCTAACTTTCAACACAGATACAACCAAATGTGTGACGAGGGATAGAAGGGGCTCAGGGGCCTTAGCCACGGAATTTATTGACCGGGGCCTGAAGTTAAGCTTACCATCAACAACGATAAAGTTGACCGCAAAATAAACAAGAGGTCAATGACCTTGAAGCTCTACTGATAGATTTTTGATAGTAAATTCAGAATTCATGTTTAATGTCGAATCAAAATAGTTTTCGACAAGGACCAACATCAGGTCATGCTGATCATTTTAGAAAAAGTCCCATATCAATATCACTTAGAGTTTTCAAGAAATAGTCGCTACAAACTTGTTTTTAAAAATCTATTTTTAGAAAATCCATTCAGTAGTTTCAGAGGAGTAGTTGCTACAAAAAAAAGTTTACGGATGGACAGACGGACAACGGACGCCACACCACGGCATCAGTAGAGCTAACAAGAGGCCCAAGAGGGCCTGTAGACGCTCTACTGGCTAACACGGCTCTTATAACATCAATGAAGTGAGTGACTGCCATTTACGTTTTTTTGAAAGTTTCGGTCAAAAAATAGCTTTTTAACTAAATCAAGGGCCATAACTAAAGAATCTAGTAAAGTTTGGTAAAGATCAGATGAAAAATGAAAGTCCTACCGTATTAACGAGGCAAAATATAGAAGAAAAAAAAAATAAAAATAAAAAAATTGAAAAAAAAAAAAATAAAAAAAAAAAAAAAAAAGAATTAAAAAAAAAAAAAAAAAAAAAAAATTTACATAAAAAAAATAAATAAAAATATTAAAAAAAAAAAAAAAAAAATTCCCTATACATGTCTATGTAAAACATGTGACCCTTGGAGCGGGGTCAAATGTGACCTGAGGTCACCATTTGGACAAACTTGGTAAAGGACCATAAGCTTATAGCAAATGGAAAATATTAAACCTCTGGCTCTTGCAGTTGCAGAGAAGAAGATTTTTTTCAGTTTTTACCTATACAAGCATTTATGTAAAACTGTGAGCCCCGGGGCGGGGCCAGATGTGACCCCACGGTCTCCATTTGAACAAACTTAGTAGATGACCATAAGCTGATGCTACATGTAATACATGAGAGCTCTGTGCCATGTGGTTCCAGAGAAGAAGATTTTTTTCAGTTTTTCCCTATACAAGCCCATGTAAAACTGTGACCCCCGGGGTCTGGCCAAATGTGACCCCTGGGTCACCATTTGAACAAACTTGGTAGAGGACCACAAGCTTATAGCAAATGCAAAATATTAAACCTCTGGCTCTTGCAGTTTCAGAGAAGAAGATTTTTAAGTTTTTCCCTATACATGTCTATGTGAAACATGTGACCCTTGGGGCGGGGCCAAATGTGACCTGAGGGTCACCATTTGAACAAACTTGGTAAAGGACCATAAGCTTATAGTAAATGCAAAATATCAAACCTCTGGCTGTTGCAGTTTCCGAGAAGATTTTTAAAAAAAAAATCCTATATAAGTCTATGTAAAACTGTGACCCCCGGGGCGGGGACAAATTTGCCCCCAGGGTCACCATTGGAACAAACTTAGTAAAGGACCATAAGCTGATGCTACATGTAATACATGAGAGCTCTGTGCCTTGTGGTTTCAGAGAAGAAGATTTTTTAAGTTTTTCCCTATACATGTCTATGTGAAACATGTGACCCTTGGGGCGGGGCCAAATGTGACCTGAGGGTCACCATTTGAACAAACTTGGTAAAGGACCATAAGCTTATAGTAAATGCAAAATATCAAACCTCTGGCTGTTGAAATCTGTTCAGCGGTTCTGGAGAAGAAGATTTTTTAAGGTTTCGACCATATATGGTAATGGCAGCCATCTTGGATGTAGCGCTGACCTAATTTTAACAAATCTAAAAAGCATTCATCTAAGGATCATCCATGTGAAGTTTGATCAAAATTAGCCAAGCGGTTTCTGAGGAGGTTTTTCCCTATACATGTCTATCTGAAACATGTGACTCTTGGGGCGGGGCCAAATGTGACCCGAGGGTCACCATTTGAACAAACTTGGTAAAGGACCATAAGCTTATAGTAAATGCAAAATATCAAACTTCTGGCTGTTGTAGTTTCCGAGAAGAAGATTTTTTTAAAAAAAATCCTATATGTCTATGTAAAACTGTGACCCCCGGGGCGGGGACAAATTTGACCCCAGGGTCACCATTTGAACAAACTTAGTAGAGGACCATAAGCTGATGCTACATGTAATACATGAGAGCTATGTGCCTTGTGGTTTCAGAGAAGAAGATTTTTTAAAGTTTTTTCCTATAGGTCTATATGAAAAAAAAATGCAAAACCTCAATATACAAACTTTGGACCCCCGGGGCACAGCCATTTTTGACCCCGGGGACTTTATTTGAACAAGCTTGATAGTCTAGGCGTTGGCGATCATTTTAAAACAAAAACTGTTGAAATCTGTCCAGCGGTTCTGGAGAAGAAGATTTTTTAAGGTTTCGACCATATATGGTAATGGCAGCCATCTTGGATGTAGCGCTGACATAATTTTAACAAATCTAAAAAGCATTCATCTAAGGATCATCCAGGTGAAGTTTGTTCAAAATTAGCCAAGCGGTTTCTGAGAAGAAGTCGTTTGAAGAAAAGTTAACGGACGGACGACGGACGGACGACGGAAGACGGACAACACACCATCCCATAAGCTCTGCTGGCCCTTGGCCAGTAGAGCTAAAAATGGAAGGGGTTCAAGTCTCACGGAATCTACTATACTGTAGTGCCTCGCTACTTAACATTCTACTTTCGTTTTCACGATTTGATGTTAGATCAATCTTTTAGATCTTTTAGATCGATAGCTGTAAATTATTAACATAATGATTACGCATTCAGTCTAATTTAGTTTAAACTTATTTATTTTACATCGACTGTAACGAAAGCTCTATGAACTTATTTGAATCACTCTTGATGTCTTCCTGGGTAGAACCAGTACTTAGCAATGCAGATAAAGTGTCTTGCTCAGGCAATGGCGGGAATCGAACCCACAACTTTTGGATCATGGGTCCAACGCTCTACCACTAGACCACAGCGCTCCGCTAGTCTATCATCTAGACTAGATTCTATAAAGTTACCTTTTTGTAACGAGTGTATTCAGCCAAATTCTAGTTGTTTATTCTTATCGTGTGTTGCTTTGAATATGTTTCCGGTAACCATTTTGGATGTTTATGTCCGATGCATTATGGGTTGTTTACTATAGCAACTCAATGCGCGCTAAGTTCAAATCGAGTTGTAAAATACTTCTGAAACGCTCATTTCACATTTAATTAAGGTCTGATTGTTTATCCAATGGAAGTGTTTTATGTAAAAATCATTCATTTATTAATATTGTTTATTGTTTACTATAGTTTAATACTGTCGATTTCGGTTATTAGCATAGCCGATTTGTCAAGAAAATATATGCGATTAACCGGAGTATTCGAATAACCGAAACTGAACATTTTGTACATGTAGCGGTGCACGTTTCTACTTTCGTTTTACTGTTCTGTTAATACTTACAAAGAAACTCCATAAAAGCGAGTTAATTCTATGTAAGATGTTTGATAGGATTATTATTGTGCATATCCATTTTGCATTTACTGTTATTTGATAGATTTTACGCAATATTTATGCGTATTTGTTTTCTTTCAACCTGCGTCGCTTTGCTATTGTTTGTAGTGTGAATTAAACAGCCATGATAATAACACAAAAGCTTATTTTATTTTTCATTTATTAAGTAACCTCTATGAGCTACTCAATGTCATATGCATCTCTACCGACACTAGCAAACTGAGAGCAGTAAATAATTAACAACACATTGCTTGACATTGCTTACAAACTTATTATTAAATCGTGTATGCTTATTGGTGAGCGATCGTCATGGCGTGTAAGCTTTACGGAAACCGCACAAAATGGCAAACTCTCTCGGCAAGCCAATTAGCACCTTTTGTCAATCAATTTGCCTTGGACTTATCTCTGTGACCACGTCAATCAATTAACAGTTGCAAAATACAGGTAAATTTGACTTTCAGTATGCAATTAGCCAGATATTCGTTATGCAATTATCCGGAATGTGACAAAAACCTATGCGATTATACGGGTTTTTTTACATGCAAAAGAATACGAATGGTTTTGTGTTTCAAAACTTTATGCAATTAACCGAAATATGCAATTAACCGATATGCGATTAAACGGAATCGACTGTAGTAGAATACGTTGTAATTTCATTCTTTAGTTAGGCTAGTAGGAAAAGTGCACATATTTCATTGTGCGGTTTTGTGTGACTTTGACGATGCGCGGTTTATTATGCTTTTCGTTATGCAATGCTTGTGCGGCGTTCTTTGCACATGCAATTCTTGTGCGGCGCACAGTTTTAGGGATGTTTAGTATATACGGTAAGGTCAACTCCATTGAATTTCCATCATCACCGATTCATTTACTCATTGGTAATTTGTTTATCTAATATCTATTGATAGGGAGCATTTATTTAGAATTTGTTTATAATAATAAGTACTAAAAGACACTTAGTCTGTTTTAAATAGAGCATCTTTTATTTATCATAGTTTGAAGTAACTAAAGGGACACTTTGAATATTACTCTTAATCTAAGTCATTTGATTAGATATACTAGATTCACTATTCATAATCTGTTGAGTATTATACCTAGTCAAGAATTGTTACATTCGTTATATATTATATTAACTTGTTGATGATATTGATATTTTAGCCATTCCTAAAGAGAGTATTAAAAGAAGGAAATGTTCAAACGAGTAGTTCAATTATTTATCTTCCTTGTTATTTTAATATGAAATGAACGTATTTTTTTTATAGCGTTTTATTTATTTACAAGTATACTATCGGAGTCCATTTTATTTAACACTTTAACGAGGCTACGGCGACAATTTGCTGGTATGCTACCACATAAACCACCAGCGCGT
Source organism: Cyrtodaria siliqua (assembly GCA_037043455.1). NCBI lineage: Eukaryota > Metazoa > Mollusca > Bivalvia > Adapedonta > Hiatellidae > Cyrtodaria > Cyrtodaria siliqua. Next base: position 19,472 of record JAWPHD010002837.1, on the reverse strand, counting down.
TACAATACTATTAATAACATGGAGCCAAAAGTTAAGCTTACCTTCAACACTGATACAGCTGAGCGTGTGACAAGGAATGGAGGGGGTTCAGGGGCCTTAGCCAGGAACTCTGCTATACTCTCATTGACTGGGGCCAACAACTTGGTCTGTAAACACAGCTCCTAAAACACAATATAAAACTGGCTTCAAAATAGTTTACTCATTGGCCTATAGTACACTAGGATCTCGACCTGTGAGAATGTGTCAGTTCTTACATATAGTGGGAGGTATACAGTACTGGTTCTATCCAGGAATAAGTGGGTGTCTGCCACCACCACAAGTAAAAATGTCCGTCATATAAATGTAGCCTAAAATGAGCTGAAAATGGCATAAAACACATTTTGGGTATCAATATTTCAATATCATATGCATGCTGCATAATAATTAGGAGATGACCTTTTCCACAATTTTTTTTTTTTTTTTTTTATTATTATTATCATTAATTAAAAATGAATGGCCACCCTTTTTGTAGTATTATTAATTAACAAATTTAACTATTAAACATCATATGAACATTTCTTGATAGTCTCAGAGAGAAACATATATTTAAAACCGCTACTAAGTTGTATGTAGAAATAAGTATTATTGTTATGACATAGATACTACTTTTACCACTGCATGACTGCACGGGGAAATGAGGTAAATCTGAAAATCTTATTCTCGCTTTTCACAGATATTGCAATGAATGAATTGTAATATCTATTGTTGCATATTGATTTCGATTTAAATAAACATATTCATGAAACAAAACATGGCCGGAGAACTTTTATACCATTTATTAAAATGAAGTAAAAATAATTTTGTTATAAACGAGTGATTAAACTTAACATATCATTAATATATTTTTCTTTAAATTATTACCACAACTAGACGCACCGAACTAAGAACAGCGGGAGCCGCATTTAGAATGTCCAAAACGTCGAACTAATAGCAACGGGAGCCGCCTTTTAGAATGTCCCAAAACGGATATGTATCCATAAACTAGATATCCGGTATTGAATTGAATTGAATTGGATTTTATAGTCGCACCAACAGCTAAGGTCATATGGCGACTTTCCAGCTTCCACTGGTCGAGGAAGACCCCAGGTGCCCCTCCAGGCAATTTTCTTGAACGGGCGGACACCTGGGTAGAACCACCGACATTCCGCAAGCCAGCTGGATAGCTTCCTCACATAAAGATTCCTAGGCCTCTGAAGGATCGAACCTACAGCGGTGAGGGGCAAGTGATTGCAAGCCAGAGATTCTAACCACTCGGCCACGGACGCCCCCCTATCCCGTATTGACTTGAAATGAAAAGCTTCCTTTTCTCTTTTAATCAAGTATGTACCGGCTGTTCAACTGGATTATGTTAATTACCCTCTGAGATGACCGATTTGAATTTGAAATCAGGGTTTCCCCGAGATTTTTTTTAGACAAAATCGGTGGGGAATTCGAATTTGCCAAATGGCAGATGTTTGGCGAATTTGCAACGATTTTTACTCGCTAATAGACAGTAATCGGTCAATTTTGTCGTCTGCCGATTGCGATTGAAAACAGCGAATTTCTGAAGAAGAAGGTTTAAAATATAAAACTTCCATGACGACACACGCACTTGTCAGACTTTCTTCACTTAGCGTAAATACAACAGAAATTGCAGAATCATCTCAAACTTGTATACGGCCTTTAATTACCCTTGTCTTCATTCGCGAATGAAATAAATGTGTTTTTTTTAACCCTATCACCAATATATAAATATCTACAATATCAACCACCCATAGCATGGTTCATACAGAATTATCATTATGAAATTTAAGGACTTTTTAAGGCCCTAATAACCCATTTTTAAGGCCCGGTTTAACTCATAACATTAATCTTACCTTTATCAATTTTATGTTCTACTGTATCTGTTCAAGGCTTGTACTGCACTACTTGCTTTGTATTGATTATACTTGTAAATATTCAGAGTTTTCTGATTGTTCCTGATTGTTTGTACTTGTCAATGTTCACTGATTTTTATGATTCTTTCATTGTTTGTATTTGCCAATGTTTACTGATTTTACTAATTGTACTTCTGCTTTTAAAACATAATTTTTGCTGCAAAAATCCAGCGATGCTGGGGGTAGATGGACCTGCTATTTGTGGTGGGGCCGGGTCATTAAGTGTCAGAACGTCGTCACTTTTCATTTCCACTGCATCTGTTTGCGTAAACTCTTTTTTCATGAATAAATTACCTAAAGTTGGGGACTCGAGAGTTTTCCAGTTAAATACGTGTCTTTCGCTTTTAGCGTGATGTTTAATCGCGCTTTCCCCCATTTTACCTAAATCTATCGACTTGCGACAACATCCGCAGTATGATTTGTGCTTGTCTCCCCTGACTTCACTCAACCACTTATAACTCGCTAACCCTGGTTAAACAAACAGCCTGATTGATTTTTCAATGAGTGGGGGGGGGGGGGGCGGCATGTGCATTTTGATAAGAGAAAAAACAACAAGTGTAACGGCAACAGTGATTGGTTTGTAGAAATATGATATCCAATGAAAACAGCCGATTCATATAACTGGATATAGCGGCAACCATGATAGACTGAGATACAGAACAGGTACACGAATGTTATTTTATTACCGGCAATGATTAAAATATTGGCAATATTTTTTTGGCCGATTTTTTTAAAACTATGTCAGATATTATTCGTCTTGTATAATTAATTGTCTGATTCTGCAATTCAAGGACCTTTAATGATATTTTGTAAGAATTTAAGGACTTTTAAAGGCTACTTCTGAAATGTAAGGACTTTTTAAGGCTTTGCAAACCTTGCATAAACATATAAATCTGTGACACCCATAGACACACAACTACCTTATCTCACACCCAGTAACCCCCACTGGTGATATTGGCCGACCAACACCACCCATGTCAAAAAGTAGATGCCAGACCAACCAACACAACCCATGTCAAAAAGTAGATACCAGACCCGGACACCACAGTAAATAAAAATGGCCTGATGCCAAACCCCTCCGGGTACTTTTTACTGGAACAGCCCTTTAATAAGTATTATAAAAGTTATGGTGAAATGAAAATAATAATAATCAAAGGCTTTTGCTTAATCTCTGCTCACCTGTAAGGGACACCTCAGTAGCTCTGGTGTGGCATACTCCAGCATGTGGCCATATCTGACCTTACTGAATAAGTGGTAACAAACACCGGGACGTAAACGGCCAGCTCTGAAATATTGCAAAATAGATCGTGAAAATCAGAAACTTCTGCCGATCACAATACAAAAGGCTTGTGCTCAGCTTACCAAAATTGGTGCAGCAAAAGGTATCGTCCTGAGAGCCATTCCATTAAAACATCCCAGGAAGGCACTTTTGAAATTAAACACCCACTCATGGAGGCAAAATTAGTTTAAAGAACTAAATTTCGGAAAATAGGGTTCATTTTATTAAACTGTTTTCCTGGGGTCCAGGGTATGTTTCAATGGAGTAGTCCTTAGATTATGGATCAAATTTAGTACTTTGAATATTTGGACTACGCATCCAATACATGTATACCTTAAATTTAACGTATTTCGTGCTATTCTAAAACTAACCCGCCAAATAATGACAAAATTGCACTACAAAACCGTTTACCCAAACAGGGCATATAATAATGTATGTGTAGATTAAAAGTATAGGTTTATTAACATGTTCTTAAAATCCCAGCGATTAAATATGCATAAAATGAATTATGAGTTGATAACTCTTAATTCAATGCTCCAGTTTTGGGTCTGGCTTCGCCGGTTAAAGCCGTTTATATTGTGTATATAGAAATTGGATTCTCAAAATATGTACGTCATATATATATCTTGTCGTCTGTGGGTGTAGAAAGTATATACATGTTGTAAAACTGGCTGTTGTTGGGAGGATAGCTACTTTAAATGTCACTGCTTGTACTTTCTACAAAATTTTAATGTGTGTAAAACAATACTTCAAACTGTGGTGAAGTTACGGACGTGCATTTTGTAACCAGTTTACAGTCAAAGATCGGCAATAATTGGGTACCTCCGTTTGTGTAGCTCTGGTCGGACATCATCGGAGATAAACAAGTGTTTTCGTCAACCAGTCAGGCTGGAGATAGTCAAAAAACATTTGTACTGGACAATCAGCAACCTGCTTAGGCTTATGTCCCCAAGATGCGCAGAGAAGTAGGTGTCATTATCAGGAAGTTTACACAGATAGAGGTGCAAGCTACTCTCAGAACAGTCCATATGTATTGTGATTAGTGACCGAAGTTCACAAAGAACATGCAGTGTTTCTTTCCTTATATAAGTGGAACTGAAAAACGGTACCATTCCCAATGACAAGTAAGTTTTTTTCCTAACTGGAATGAAAACATTCCCAATCCTTTTTTTAAAAATTATTCAGACTTAAAACAGAAGGGAAAATATATTCATTTAAGTGAGGGTAATGTTATACTACAAGAAAATGTATACATGGTAATGTTAAGCATACACTATAACTTTTGTTCGATTCCCAACCACGCAAATTTTCCCAGTTGAATGGGTACCGCTACCATTTCCAAAATGATGAAAAAAATTGTGACATGTGACTGTAACAATTACTTTTAACTCCTTACCACTCTAGCGGGGGGGCGTCCGAGGCCGAGTGGTTAGAGTCTCTGACTTGAAATCACTTACCCCTCACCGCTGTAGGTTCGATCCCTAAGAGGCCTAGGACTCTTTATGTGAGGAAGCTATCCAGCTGGCTTGCGGAACGTCGGTGGTTCTACCCAAGTGCCCGCCCGTGCACGAAAATTGCCCGAAGGGGCACCTGGGGTCTTCCTCCACCAGTGGAAGCTGGAAAGTCGCCATATGACCTTAGCTGTTGGTGCGACTATAAAATCCAATTCAATTCACCACTCTAGCTATTTAAAACAAGAAGAAAGTGGGTGTTTGGCGAGACTGGAAGCGACAGTGGCCACTGTACACATAAAGTATACGTTCAGCATTGTTTTAGAATTAATTTCTAGTTCTAACAACTAGGTACTGCAGAGTCCATGAATTTTCTTTTAAGAGAAGTCCAAATAATACCCACACAAAATATGCTACTCGCTGACCATAAAACTTACTAAAACTGTAATCAAAAATAAATTGATCATAAAAGGCAAAACTGAAACCTTACCTGCCCCTTCTCTGCATAGCACTGGCCTTGGAGACCCAGTTGCTCTTTAACATTGTGATTTGCAACAGGGCATCAAACATTTTCTGCAAAAAATTATATATCCAAGTAGTTTTTAGAAAGAAAAAAAACCCCAACTAAATTTACATTTATCATCGAAAGTGCATGGATGAATGAGAAATATATGAAAAACAAAACTACGACAACGATGGAAATCTCTTCCACAATGAGGGAAACCATGTGAATTTTTGATGAGGTTAATGGCAAAAGATTATCAACAAAGCACTCAATTCAAGTATGTTTTTCCTTCCTAACTTTAATAAGAGATCAAATTTAATGATTTTTGTTCAATACCATCCAATCAAACTGCGACTAACATAATACACATACTCCAAACCGGTTCTGAGACATCTTCATTGATTAGTAAGAAATTTACACAAGGATTCTTCGGAACTATAGTTCAGACAATGCTCCAAAGCGTAGCTGGAACTAAAGTTATTTTAGTTATTAATTATTGGTGTTTATAAGGATCTTTAGTCATGATCGACAGAACTATAGTACCAAGTGAAGTCAGCTATTTTTAATGCTGGATAAATACTTCAAGACTGCCAAATGTCCCTATAACTTACCTCTTTCACCTTGCCAGAGTTGATGACATAGACAACATCGTTGATGGTGATACTAGTCTCAGCTATGTTGGTGGCAAGGATCTGAAAAGTCACAATGTATATTATTACCTGATCTCCTATATAAATGCTATATCGTCATTTCTTGCTAATTCACTAAGGAAAAGACTGTTCCCGGTGAAAACGAACTGTTACCGGGCTTTAGTTTCGACTGTTTCCCTCACGTACTGGAATTTCGTTTGCGTGACATGTTGTTTTTTTCACCATAGGTTCCCATTATAAAACAAATTTTCATTTTCACTGTTTCGTACAGTAACATTAATCAGGTAATAGTTCTTGGGCAAGACACTTTTCCTTAGCCTCGTCCGTCAGATGGGGACGTAAACCGGGCGGTCCCGTGTATCGGTCTATCCTCCGAGCACGTTAAAGAACCATAGGAATCTATTCGATAATAAGAGTAGGGCACGTTCCCGGATTCCTATGTATCCTACCCCTCTCTCTGGGGCGGCTCTAAATAACCTATACTGTGTTGATGAGTCGTTAAACAACATTCAATTAATCAGGTAATAAAACAGTTATCACATGTGTGTTTGGGGAACAGTCAAAACTGTTTTCCCTTGGTGTCGGGGGATGTCAGTGTGAACTGTTTCCCGAGGCCGATAGGCCTCGGGAAACAGTTCACACTGCCATCCCCTCCACCTCGGGGAAAACAGTTTTGACTGTTCTCCAAACACACATGTAATAACTGTATACTGTTTTATAGAAGTTTATCAAGAAATTAAAAAAATTCCAGGGAATGGAATGGAATTTCTTCTGAATTCAATACATTTTCGACCTTTTGTAGAAATAGTTTCCAGTGTCGATAAGTTTTACCAACAGTTTGTGTATTTTTCCAAATTTCTGTCATATTGCAAAACATCTACCTTCTATATTAAGCGGCTGGGAACCAAAAACATAGCTTTCATTTTGTTTGAACAAAATAATAAACTTACAATTTTTCTGATACCAGGTGGAGAAGCCTTGAACACTTTCTTCTGATCACTGGACTGCATGGCGGAATGGAGAAGAAACAAGGAATATCTGAAACATGATTCATAACTGGTTTTAGAATTAAAGAAACGTTAATAAAGAAATGTCACCTATAAGTGAAAAATGCCCCTGAATATTTTGATTCATTTGACATTTGACCTCCAAGTGTGACCTTGACCTTTGAGTTACGGACCCGATTCTTGCACAAGACACACCTTCTCATTGTGGTTAACATTTGTGTCAAGTTTCATGGAAATCTCTTCAGTTCTTTCAAAGTTATGGCTGAGACATGATTGTTTTGGATGGACGGACAAACAGACAGTGCGATTACTATACGGCTCCCTTTGGGACATAAAAAAAGCTTTAAGATTTGAAGTTGATTTGTAAAATGACTTCAACAACACTTGACACTCTAGATGACAGGAAGAGAGTGTGTATTACAGTCTTTCCCTACAGCCTCACGCATGCGAGGCAGACACTTTAAATACTTATCATTATTTGAAATCTTACTGTATACAGAAGGGAGTTCACACTTGTGTTGCCTGCTGTGTGTTTATTTCACCAAGTACAATCTAACTATAAAGTTTGAAGACACGGACTGCAATGCTTCATGAATTTTGGAGCAGTTTGTTTTTTAAAGTGTTAAAAGTTTAAAGAAAAGAGGCATAATTCTGCATTGGATAACTGATAAGGAAGAACAGTATATAGTTTCATGACCATAGGTTAATATTTTGCAAAGTTATGAGCTAGGTTAGGTTTCAGGTAAAAGTTTTATAAAAAGGGTGCTTAACTCTGCCAAAATGAAAGTCAGAGTCATTGGACATGTGTGTAACGACATTTCTTCAGTTAAGATGAATATGTGTGTGAAGTTTCATGAAATAGGTCAAATACTGTTCAAGTTATGGCCAGTTATGAGGTTGGTTAGGTTGCAGGTTAAAGTTTTATGAAAGGGGGCATACCTCTGTCAAAATGAAAGCCAGAGTTATTGGGCATGGGTAACAATATTCTGTGTGGTAAGATGAATATATGTGTGAAGTTTCATGAACATAGGTCAAATACTTCTTAAGTTATGGCTTGTTATAAGCCTGGTTAGGGTGCAGGTTCGTTTTATGAAAGGGGGCATAACTCTGTCAAAATGAAAGCCAGAGTTATTGGGCATGGGTAACAATATTCTGTGTGGTAAGATGAATATATGTGTGAAGTTTCATGAACATAGGTCAAATACTTCTTAAGTTATGGCTTGTTATAAGCCTGGTTAGGGTGCAGGTTTGTTTTATGAAAGGGGGCATAACTCTGTCAAAATGAAAGCCAGAGTTATTGGGCATGGGTAACAATATTCTGTGTGGTAAGATGAATATATGTGTGAAGTTTCATGAACATAGGTCAAATACTTCTTAAGTTATGGCTTGTTATAGATGTGTGTGAAGTTTCATGAACATGTCAAATACTTTTCAAGTTATGGCCAAGGTTAGGTTGCAGGTTAAAGTGTGACGGAAGGACAACGGACAGACGGACGACAAAGTGAATGAATGAATGGTGTTTTACGGCACGACGACACATAAATAGGTCATATTGTGTGCAAAAACGGATGAAAGATGAAGAAATGAAGGATTAATTAATTTAATGTAAATATATAAAAAAAACAATAAAAAAAACACAAAAAAAACAAACAACCTTAGTGTCTGGATGCTATGCAGGCGACACAAAAATGCATGTTAGTAATGTTAACTTTGGTTTAAGGTGTTGCATTATTTGTTGTAGTAACACATTACAACCGCGTTAATGTAGCTGATGTCATGTAAACAACAAGAGCTGTCGGAGAACAGCGCAGCTCGACTATTCGATTTTTCAGAGAATAATAAATTATATAGCTAGTATATACCATCAGAAAACAAGGCTACAACAATGTGGGGTGGGGTTGGGGGCACAACATAACTATGTGTAAGAATTGACCAAAACTACACAGAAATATGTAAACAAGAAATGTCACAGTAAGTGACAAATGCCCCCAAAGTGACCTGTAAGTGTGACCTTGACCTTGGAGCAATATGAAACCAACAGATGTATTTAAAAATAATTTTAAAAATAAATCAAATAAAACAAACAATAAAAATAAAAATAATTTTTTTTTTTCGCGACACGACGTCTTGTTGTGGTGAGCAATTGTTCGAAGTTATTTGAAAATCCGTCCATTATTGTCAGAGTTATGAAGCGGACACGAGTGTACAGACGAACGGATTTTGACCTTTGACCTCTAAGTGTGACTTTGGAGCCACGGACCTGGTTTTTGTGCGCGACACGTCGTCTTGTTGTGGTGAGCAATTGTGCGAAGTTATTTGAAAATCCGTCTATTATTGTCAGAGTTATGAAGCGACACGATTGTACACGCGAACGGACAGACAGTGCGACTACTATATGCCACCCTTTGGGGGCATAATTTTTTTAAAAAAATAAGAAAATCGAGTTTTGAGTGGGGTGTGAGGTGTGGGGTGGGGGTGGGGGAGAGATGGGGCAAGATAGCTATGTGTAAGAATTGTAAAAAAACTAGATTTTCAAGTGGGGGTGGGGTGAGGGAAGGGAGCAACATATATGTGTAAGAATTCACTAAAACAACAAAGAAATATGTAAAAAAAAAAAGTTTCAAGTGTGGGGTGGGGGTAGGGTGAGAGGTGTGTGTGTTTGTGTGTGTGTGTGGGGGGGAGGCGGGAGTGGGTTCGTGGGGGGTGGGGTGGGGGGGGGGGGGGGGGGTGTCACAATCTATGTAAGAATTGACTAAAACAACAAAGAAATATGTAAAAAAAAAATCAACTGGGGGTGGGGGAGGTGGGGGGAGGGGGCAACATATATGTGTAAGAATTGACTAAAACAACAAAGAAATATGTAAAAAAAAAAAAGAGTTTAAAGGGGGGGGGGGGGGGGGGTTGAGAGGCGGGGTGGGGGCAACATATATGTGGTGTAAGAATTGACAAAAGCAACACAGAAATATGAAAAAATATATATATATAGATTTTCAAGGGGGGGGTGGGGGGGGGCAACATATATGTGTCAGAATTGACTAAAACAACAAAGAAATATGTAAAAAATAAAAATTGTGCAGGGGGTGGGGGGGGTTTGAGAGGCGGTGGGGTTTGGGAGGTGGGAACATATATGTGTAAGAATTGACAAAAGCAACACAGAAATATGTAAAAAAAAAAAATCAAGTAGGGGTGGAGTGGTGGGGAGCGGGGTGAGAGGCGGGAGTGGGTTGGAGGGGGGGGGGGGTGAGAGGCGGGAATGGGGTGTGGGGGCAACATATATGTGTAAGAATTGACTAAAACAACAAAGAAATATGTAAAAAATAAAAAGGGGGGGGGGGGGGGGGGGGGGGGGGGGGGGGGGGAGGGCGGCAACATCTATGTAAGAATTGACTAAAACAACACAGAAATATGTAAAGAATAAAAATAAAAATAAAAAATGTGGAGGGAGTGGGGGGTGCAGGGGGGAGCCCATGCACCAAGAATAAGATGCATGAAGTAATAAGATGCATAATGCTATAACAAATCCCAAACCAAAATTATAGCTATAAACATGCTTACATGCAAACCTAGATCTGCCTTTATTGCACATTTTATGGCCATCACTATTTGGGTTCGATGGGAGCCCAGAATTTGCAGAAGACAAAATTAATTATTCAACCCTTTACAACATACTATAAGGAAACCAATTCCAAAATTTAGTTCAGCTAGGACAAGGAATGTAAGAGATACAGACCTGTAAACACAGCTTACATGCAAAATTTGATGTGAAACAGACATATTTTAATCAGAATTTGGGTTCCATGGGAGCCCAGGGGTTACAGAAACCAAAATTACTTAAGCAGCCCTTACGATAATGCTATAAGGAAGCTAATGGCCAAAATTGGTTGTGCTTGGGTAAGAATTGTAGCAGATATAGACTTGTAAACACAGCTTACATGCAAAATTTGATGTGAAATGGGACACATTCTATGGGCTATCATGATTTGGGTTCCATGGGAGCCCATGGGTTACAGGAACCAAAATTGCTTATGCAGCCCTTAAGATAATGCTATAAGAAAGCCCATGAACAAATTTGGTTGTGCTAGGATAAGAAATGTAAGAGATATAGACTTGTAAACACAGCTTACACGCAAACCTTGATGTGGGACGCCGACGCCGACACCAACGGCGACGCCGACCCCGGGGTGATTACATAAGCTCTCTTATTCTTCGAATAGTCGAGCTAAAAATAAAATAACAAGAGGTCAATGACCTTGAAGCTCTACTGATTGATTTTGATTTCAGAAAGTAGTCGCTACAGACTTGTTTTTTGAAAAATTATTTTTAGTCGTGGCGGCCATCTTGAATTTCCGGCCGACCTGAAATTTTGCTAGGATCAATTTGACATCAAGCGCAACATTCCTGTGAAGTTTCATGAAAATCCGTCAAGTAGTTTCAGAGGAATAGTCGCTACAAGTTTTCATTATATAACTCTATGTAAACAAAGATGGCCGCTGACAGCCATGTTTAACATCGAATCAAAACGATTTTTGACAAGGACTAACATCATGCCATGCTGATCATTTTACAAAAAGTCCCATATCAATATCACTTATAGTTTTCAAGAAGTAGTCGCTACAAACTTATATTTGGAAAATCTATTTTAAGCCATGGCAGCCATCTTGAATTTCCGGCCGACCTGAAATTTTGCAAGAATCAATTAGACATCAAGAGCAACAATCCTGTGAAGTTTCATGAAAATCCGTCAAGTAGTCTCAGAGGAGTAGTCGCTACAATTTTTCATCATATAACTCCATGTAAACAAAGATGGCCACTGGCAGCCATGTTAAACGTCGAATCAAAATAATGTTTAACTCTGATAACCATCATGTCATGCTGATCATTTTACAAAAAGTCCCATATCAATATCACTTATAGTTTCAAGACGTAGTCGCTACAAACTTCTTTTTAAAAATCTATTTTAACTGTGGCGGCCATCTTGAATTTCTGGCCGATCTGAAATTTTGCTAGGATCAATTAGACATTAAGAGCAACATTCCTGTAAAGTTTCATGAAAATCCGCCAAGTAGTTTCAAAGGAGTAGTCGCTACAAGTTGTCATTATATAACTCTATGTAAACAAAGATGGCCACTGGCAGCCATGTTTAACGTCGAATCAAAATAATGTTTGACTCTGATAACCATTATGTCATGCTGATCATTTTACAAAAAGTCCCATATCAATATCACTTATAGTTTTCAAGACGTAGTCGCTACAAACTTCTTTTTTAAAAAATTATTTTTAGCCGTGGCGGCCATCTTAAATTTCCGGCCGACCTGAAATTTTGCTAGGATCAATAAGACATCAAGAGCAACATTCCTGTGAAGTTTCATGAAAATCCGTCAAGTAGTTTCAGAGGAGTAGTCGCTACAAGTTTTCATTATATAACTCTATGTAAACAAAGATGGCCGCTGGCAGCCATGTTTAATGTCGCATCAAAATGATTTTCGACAAGGACCAACACCATGTCATGCTTATCCTTTTAGAAAAAGTCCCATATCAATATCACTTATAGTTTTCAAGAAGTAGTCGCTACAAACTTGTTTTTTAAAAACCTATTTTTAGATCTGGTGGCCATCTTGGATTTCACATCAACATGAACTTTTGCTAGGATCAACTAGACTTCATGGGCAACATTTCTGTAAAGTTTCATGAAAATCCATTCAGTAGTTTCAGAGGAGTAGTCGCTACAAAAAAAGCTTACACGCAAACCTTGATGTGGGACGCCGACCCCGGGGTGATTACATAAGCTCTCTTATTCTTCGAATAGTCGAGCTAATAAAACGACACCATGATTTCTCTTACAAATTGCCGTCGTATACAAGGTAAATTTACAACATTAAAGTGAAACTATCAGGTCATAGAGCCTCGTATCCTATCATTTTATCCAACTCGTTTATTAAAATCAATAATACACAGTCACTCATGTAAGATCCTCTATACTTAAACACCTTACTAGCTACTTGCATGTTTTCATGATTTTGTTAAACATTTGGACCTGATTCAGAAGGACAAAGTGAGTGTCAAATGAAAATTTCCTATGAACAGTCAGGGGTGTAACTTGCTCAAGTTTTTGAGATTACTTTTGATTTAATAGGTTATTACAGTTTTTGTGATACAAAGGTTATGAATTTCAAAGTCCTCAACTGGACTACAAGCTCTAGCTGTAGCAAAAAAACAAACATAAACCCCGAAAGATATGACAAAACTCTCATATAGGGGAAGACATTTTAGATAGGTTTTGTACCTGCTGCTGCCAAACCTAGGATCTTCATCTATCTTGTTTCTCAGGGACACGATATCATCATAGCCCGGCAAGAAAATCAACACAGCACCTGCAAGATATACATTGTCCCTTAAAAAGTGTACAGATTATGAGAAATGTACCCCTCCTCAAATATTAGGCAAAACAAAAGAATATGTGATGTTCCGTTTTCCTGACGAACCCTGTTTTGCTCCGACACTAAATTATTATGTTTTAGCATTTAAGATTTAAGGAGTTTAATTGTCAGTTTTAAAGTGGACTAATGGCCAGGAAACATGCTCTTGATGTAAATGCACTATTAAAGATTAGAATTTAAAAAAATATCTAATTTCTTTTTTGAATAATTTGCTATTTGTTTGAAGCATATATTAATATGAATCCCACACCTTATAGTTGGCCAAATATCCTGAGATATGTGTCTAAAAATCACTTTCGTAGGCATTTTTTGTTAATAGCAAACTTATATGCTAAATTGCTTTTAGATACAAAGTACCTAAATTCTAGAGGGGATGTCGCTCTCTCAGGGCCCTACTGAGGTCTTAATGAGGTCAAAGGTCATCAAGTGCGTTTTTTTCATAGCTTTTATTTTGCGTGTAATACATATGACATTTTTTAACATATTTTATAGTCAAAATTATATCTATTATTACTTGAAATGGTGACCAAACGAAACCATTATAATTTAAGATATATTTTGTTTAAATAGGCTATAAATAGATTGGGTCAAAGGTCACTGAGTGCACACTTTCTTCTAGTTTTAGAGTAGTATACTATGCTTATTCAAACAGAGACGTATTATATAGAGTTTCTTAAAAAAGAAATATTGTAACCTTTTTGGGCAGGGTAAGGTCCAGTGATTAAACAGAAAAAAGTTCCAAACCGCATGATGTTTGGAAATGCCTTAATTTGGGAGCGAAAATGTGTGTTTTTGTCAAAAATCGCCGGAATCTGGAATTATTTTTTTTAATTAGTTTGAACATAAACTTATCAAATTGAAGCAATAGAATGTTGCACAGCATACATATTCAAGTTTTTCCTGGCATTATATATAACATATGTGCTCAAATATTGGCATTTTAGGGCAAAATGTTGGAAAAAATGAAAAAAATCACTGATTTCTGTAATCAATTGGGGTATTGGGTTAAAATTTAGAAAAAAATATTTAATACTCTAGAATAAAGACATATTGTAACATTTTGGATAGAGAAAGGTCCAATAATTAAGTAGAAAAAAGTCCTGAACCGTATGATGCTTAAAATATTGCCTTAATTTTCAGGCGAAAAATGTGCATTTCCGTCAGAAATCGACGGAATCTGGAATTATCTTTTGAAAATAGTTTGAACATAAACTTACCAATTTGAAGCAATAAAATGTTGCACACTATACATATCCAAGTCATTATTGTATCAGATATAACATATATGCTCAAGTATTTATATTTTAGGGAAAAATGTTGAAAAAATGACTAATGCATTGAGGTATAGGGAAACAATTAAAAGCACATAGAAAGAACGGACATCTTTTTTTTATAACATTTCTGCAGTCCAATGTGCAATAATATACGCATCTATATTTGTACAGACAGTGTACAGGCATTTTAACAGCACTACCACACGCATTGATGTCACGTTTGATCGTTATTTTGGTGGTCGGTCGATCAAAGCTTCCACAAGAAGCAAGAGATCTGGCAAACGTCGGCCAATACGAAAACTCATCACAAGTCCAGATGTCCCACTTCCACAAGTATGGGATCAGTACATATCACAGGAAGATAACAAAGCGGACTTGGCTGAGTTCTACTGAGGTGATGAATCGCTCAGATACTCATCCAATTGGATCAACTATTGTTGTTGGTGGAGGTTTCTCAGAAGAGACGAATTCAAAATCTAGCAGCTTTGATGCCAAACACTTGTGTGTAAATCATGAAGAAGCCGACACCAGAATGATACTACATGCGAGGGATGCAGTAAACAGAGGATACAGGCGTTTTGAAGTCGTTTGTCGGGACACAGATGTTTTGCTACTTCTTATCCATCACATTGGGTATGAGGTAGAGACATGGATGGTTTCAGGGACTGGAAAGCAAAGAAAGTGTTATCCAATACACACCATATCTCAGAAGCTTGACGAACATGTTAGACGAAACATCCTCGGTTTTCATGCATTGACGGGATGTGATACCACGTCGTCCTTTCATGGAATCAGCAAGAAGACATGTTGGAAGCGATTCTGTGATTTTCCAGACTTACTAGGAGGTATTGGTCACGACGGAGGTCTGTTACCGATCGCACAATATCTCTGCGGATTGTATGGTTGTTCGCAGGAGGATCATGAGCCAAACATTGATGTATGCCGTTATCGTTTGTTTATGAAGGCTAGAAAATCGTTAGAGCTCTTACCACCAACCTCAGATGCACTCGAACTTCATGTGAAGAGGGCAAACTATCAGGCGAAAATCTGGATCAATGCTCCCGATGTCGATTTCCAACCTGAAGACCCAACAAATACAGGAGGATGGTGATGGTATCTTGACACCAATCTGGATGAGGAAACCCTCTGTTCCAAATGCTTGTATCCAGCTTGTGTCATGTGGATGCAAGACAAAGTGTAGCACAGCACGTTGCAAATGCTACCAGTCAGACCAAGTGTGTCTATTAGAGTGTGCATGTGAGGCCACTGGTTGTTCAAACCCTAGATAAACAATTCATATATTGCTAAATGACAGTTCTCTGGTAGTTAGTTATGAAACGTTGCTGTTTAAGCGTAATAGGAAACTGAGTTAGTTTGCATACTATTTATGATTACCAGTTATTTTGTAGTTTTAGTATTTCACAATGCTGTTTTTCAACTACATTGCTCTACTAAACCAATACGTAATATACATGTTTCATGCATTTACAGATATGTAATACTGACTGTTACATTATAACCTTGGAATGTTTTGACTGTCTAAAACATGTATACATACACATGTACAAGAAAATTTTCGAACTATTCTAGTTTTGTTATTTGTTATATAGTACAGGATGCTTGTAGAACGTTAATTCAACTAATGAGGAAACACGTTTGTTTGTATTTGATTTTACGCCTATTTCAACAGTATTCGAGTTATTTACAGGTGTACATTTACCTAATGAATGTTTCTGGTAAAGATCAGTACTAGACTTTTATCCGCAGTAAAAAAGTGCCAAATTGTTTCAAATAAAGTCTGGCCATAGGGTGGCTTGAACCAACGAACCTCTATCAGTGAGAGTATATAGTGATTGTAAGTCGGCCGGCGAGCTTAAGCACTCGAACACGGAAACGGTAACTACAGAATGACAATATAGATATGTTTGTCCTACAGAGGAGCATAGGTGTGATATGCAATGGTTAGACCACAAAGCAATTTCCTAATGAAACGTGGCAGTTTTGGTCCTGCCACCTAAGTTTTACGTGAAATAATTGCAATTATTGACCTTTGACCTAATTAAACATTGGTGCCAAACAGTGAAGGTTGTTCAGGAATAATTATAAACTCAATGCTTTACATATTCTATGCATAAATATGTGTGCATTAAGCTGCATAATACAGTATTAGGCAATTTCCTGCCTGCTAGACTGGAAAATGCACTTGGTGACCTTTGACCTTATTGCACCCTTCCTATGACCTTGAGAGAGCGACATCCCCTCTAAAATTGAAAGTACACAATATCTTGTGATGATTCAAAAGAGATATCACTATTAACACGAAATGCCTACGACTGCCAGATTTTGGATGGTCTTAGGGGGACTATTAGTGACCTATATATATATTTCTTTTTATCATGCAGATATGCACTTTTGTGCCTAATAAAGGGGTGACCTAATACATTTTGTTTTATTAGGCACCCACTAATAAAACAAAATCAATGTGGAATCCCTTGGTGTTTATCTGACGTCACGTACGTTATCTGACATCATAAAACAAGAAAACAACATGGCGGCGGTCTCGACAAGCGTAATATACTACGAAATAGGTAATAACAGTAAATCATACAGAAAATGTTGATAATTTACATGATAAATAGAATATTATGTCAGTGCCTTTTACTATCAAGTTTATGAGGCGAGGCTTGGAAAACGAAGAATAGCGAGGTTGTGCAGAGCCATTCTTCGTTCTCGTGCCGAGCCTCATAAACTTGATAGTAAAAGGCACTGACATAATATTCTGTATATATAGCCCTTACGTTACACTGGCTCGAACAATGGACATTAGCAGAGATTTAGGAATAACTAATAATTCCTCTCAGATATTTCACGAGCAGTATGGAAGAAGCCCCATTCCCGATGCCAAAAAGTTAAGTTTGTTTCCCAGTTGGAAAGCAAAACATCGCAAATGAAACAAACAAATATTGTCGTACAAACTTAATCAGGGCTGTTCCAGGAAAAAAGGCCTGGGGGGGGGGGCAAGAACGACAGTCAAAAAAAAAAAAACACCCACAGAATTCTAATTATTTTCCACCCCCCACCCACAGAATTTGAAATTGACCTTCAAATCACTCTTATAATCAGTCAAAAAAAAAAAAACACCCACAGAATTCTAATTATTTTCCACCCCCCACCCACAGAATTTGAAATTGACCTTCAAATCACTCTTATAATCAGTGCTCCAGATAAGCTTTTTCCTAGCGGTAACCTTGAATATGGACCTGAGGATTGGGTCTATATTCATAAAGAAAACAATCTTGTAGGCCTGGGTCCATATTCATAAAGAAAACAATCCTGTAGGCCTGGGTCCATATTCATAAAGAAAACGATCCTGTAGGCCTGGGTCCATATTCATAAAGAAAACAATCTTGTAGGCCTGGGTCCATATTCATAAAGAAAACAATCCTGTAGGCCTGGGTCCATATTCATAAAGAAAACAATCGTGTAGGCCTGGGTCCATATTCATAAAGAAAACAATCCTGTAGGCCTGGGTCCATATCCATAAAGAAAACAATCTTGTAGGCCTGGGTCCATATCCATAAAAAAAACAATCCTGTAGGCCTGGGTCCATATTCATAAAGAAAACAATCTTGTAGGCCGCGGTCCATATCCATAAAGAAAACAATCCTGTAGGCCTGGGTCCATATTCATAAAGAAAACAATCCTGTAGGCCTGGGTCCATATTCATAAAGAAAACAATCCTGTAGGCCTGGGTCCATATTCATAAAGAAAACAATCCTGTAGGCCTGGGTCCATATTCATAAAGAAAACAATCCTAACAATCCTGTAGGCCTGGGTCCATATCCATAAAGAAAACAATCCTGTAGGCCTGGGTTCATATCCATAAAGAAAACAATCCTGTAGGCCTGGGTCCATATCCATAAAGAAAACAATCCTGTAGGCCTTGGTCCATATTTATAAAGAAAACAATCCTGTTTTATTTAATAACAATTGATAAACATTTCTCTGTTATTTGGCTATGCTCAATAATGTGCTTTAATACTTACGTTTTATTTAATAACAATTGATAAACATTTCTCTGTTATTTGGTTATGCTCAATAATGTGCTTTAATACTTACAGACAGTGTCCTTTTAAAGTTTGTTGTTATATTTTCGTACTTACAAAATATAAAAATATTGAGAAAATAAGAGTTTAAAAAAACCAAAAAAAAACCCCACCCACACCACCAAATATTGGCCGCGATTTTTCAAAAACAGCCGTGCAAAAGACGGCTGCACGGTTGGCTGCCTAATAACTTCCCCTCTGGAAAATAACCGATAGTATGAATCAAATTGAGTACAATGTAAAATAGTACGAATATAATTGAGTACGAAGTACGAAATTTCGTAGGAGTTGTCGTTCTTGAATTCATTCTATTTTTAGAAGCAGCATCTGCTAACATACAAAAATCGATTTTAGCAATTTTACGAGAGTTTTTCACACAATTCCGTGAGGCCGGGAGGAGGGTTAGAATTCCGTGAGATTTCCTCTCACGCCGTGAGGTATCACATGTATGTACACCCTCCAACAACTCAATACGATTTACATTTCACCCCCCTCCCACAGAATTCGAATTCTTCTGACACCCCCAACCCACGTAATTAGAATTCTTATGACACCCCCCACCCACAGATTTTGAATTCGTTTTCGTTCCGACCCCTCCAGGCCTTTTTTCCTGGAACAGCCTTCAGTAAATAAACCTTTAAAACATATTTTGTGACATGTGTTTGGCAAGTAAAACATGTATTTAATATGATTCAGTCAAACCTTAATTCTTACAATACATATTGTTTGATTTTTCCCAATTTAGAGGTTTTGATCACTAATTTTCCCAATTCTAAGGACGACCCAGCCCACCTTACCAAATGTCCAA